>JAGKQA010000180.1:0-78666 GCA_022609195.1 Plenodomus libanotidis
CTGAAGACGGTATGAAGGCAATAGGATATAAGGACACGGTCAGCACTAGATAGATAGTTCCCTTCATAGCTCTTCAGTTGTCAATCTAAGTATTCAGTCCTCACACCTGAATAGCCTAACGGCTAGTGATCATCCTACAGCACGAAACACAGCTTCAAGATATTGCACCCTTAGTTACCTCTGCTACCGCACTGCTAGCATAAACCCTTTGACACTCCCTATATACTCACGGGTATTTAGTGTGATCATTACACTGAAGTCCAACACATCAGGCGGGGAACATCTCTTATATCATCCACGGATTAGGTAATCAACCAGGGTTAGGGTTGTGCCTATGTAGAATCAGAATATAGGCAATATAGGCTGGAATCGCTTATATTACCTAGCAATATAGGCAGGTGATCCAGTACTGAAGATGGTATAAAGGCCATAGGATATAAGGACACGATCAGCACCACACAGATAATTTCCTTCATAGCTCTTCAATTGTTAATCTAAGTATTTAGTCTATACACCTAAATAGCCTAACGGCTAGTGATCATTCTACAGCACGGACATACATCTTCTTAATATTGCACTTAGTTACCTCTGCTACCTTACTGCTAACATAAACCCTCTAACACCTTCTATTTACTCACGAGTATTTAGTGTAATTATTACATATTAATAATAGTTTAGAATTATTTATATAAAATATATACTTAATTCTCTATAAAATTAAATTAATTTCTAATTAAAGTATTTAAGAAGATAAATCGGTTTTAAATATATTTATTAAAAATATTAAATATAAAAAGTATTAATTATAAATGAAATATTAAAAATAAATATATAATATTAACTTTATATAAAGGCTTAAAAGGTAAGTTATAATAATGTTGAAATAGCTAAATTCTTGTTGATTTATTATATTAACAATAGTTAAATTTTACTTGCTCACCAAAAAAATTCGTAGTTTAAGAAAAGTGGGACTGTGATTGTCCAACCGGAACGAGAATAGAGCCCGCCTGTGATGTGTCTGTCAACGGAATGCGATGGCCGCTGATACGCTGTGTGGGCGCGCAGACACAGAAGCCGTGTCCCCCCAAATAGGCCACAAACATCGTGGTCGTCCCTCGTGGATCCGGTTGCATCGCATCATTTTGGTCTGTGTCCCTCGCGCAGCGCCGCTAGTCAAGCTTCTCATCAGCATCTGGTAATTCGCGTCCGGCAGTCTCCGACGAAGCCGTGCGACCTACGGACTCAGTACTCGAGTTTTGCGAAGGTGTCAAAAACCTTGGGCACCGCCGCCCTTGGTCGCGTTGGCGCGCGGCCAGCTCAAAGCCGAGATCTTCTCATTCGAACACTCGTCTCAATACTCGAGTCATAGAGAAATAGCACTGTCGACGGGCGCGTCCCAGGAACAGGTCGGCTAAGCTGCCGGGCGTGTGGCTTGCTGTGAGCGATGAGTGGCTGATGTGGTCGCACTGCATCAACAGAACGCGGGGTAGGTACTCGCAACGTGAATTACATGAGACATTTGGCTCTGCCAGAATGTATGCGAATGCCCTCGACTCGACTAAGAAAAGATGATGCGGATGCAAATGAGAGGGAGTGGCGGACCATGTGCTGCGTACACTCGGTGACGTGACGGAGCGACCCCAGGCGAAACGAAGGACAGACCTCAAGACACCGCTTAATGCCAGAACCGTATACAGCTACACGTTCCGCAACATACCAGAAAGATGCTTTGCGTAAGGCTACACTGATGTCGCACACGATATTTGACCTGAGATTCGTAAGTGGGGTCGGGTCGAGACTCGAGTCGCAAGCAAGAGGCCCGCTCGATACCTCAGCCAGTTTTCAATGTCGACTCCTTCGCCCGAAGCTGCTATAGTTTGCAAGTGATCGACGATATCGGGTGCCAGTGCATGGATTGGGATATGTCGAAGCATATTATGCGAGGTACAGCTGCAACAGCATGTGCCTTTACCACACGGGCGGCATGGGGTGCGTTAGTTTCGTCTTCGTTTGCGGGAATGACTGTAAATTTCGAGCATAGCGAAGAAAAGACCAAAGACATATGCGGTCCCGCGTGGCAGGCCGGAAGGGCAAGTGTCTATGAATAGAGCCGGATTGGCAGAGCTGACATGCTGAACACACCAGTTGAGACGCGCTCGTCCATATCAGGCAGTCCTGTAGGCTTCGCATACACACACAGCAGGTCATTGTACTTGCACAAGTGCGATGTGACACTGATTTCGAAAAGAAGCATTCGGCAAAGTGGCGTCGACGTCGACGTCGGAGCGTCCGGTGGTGCAAGCAAAGACATGTTCTCATTCTGGAGGCATTGGGCGAAAGAAATGACCAAGAGGGTTCGCAGTATAGCTGTTGGGTTACACGAGACCGAAATGTAGACCGGCGCCAGTATGCGGCTCCGCTGCAGAGACACGACTTCGATTTCGGTGCCTGTGATGATCGACGATCAACACGTCAACGAAGCATCAGGTGAGCTTTGGGGAAGAGCTTTGTGCGTAGAGCAATCACCAAGATTAGGCAGGCTCGCAGTCGCCCTACGTGGGCGCGGAGACGCAAAACGAATAATGGTACTGAAGGTATGCCGGAGACGCGCACAGTACTGAGGTATAGCAGAGCCTCACAGTACGCTTGAATCGACCCGTGAGCAAGCTGCATACCCTGTGACTCGATGCTTCCCTTGGCCTAATTCGCCTCTTTGAATTACCAACCTCTGCACTTTGTCGTAGTTGGCCGGAGAGAAGTGTCCTCGTACTATCTCCAGTAGATACGAGCGAGTTGGCCTTCACTTGTGACTTGACATATGACCATCCAATGGCGATAAGCAAGTAAGTTGAGGCTAGCCAAGAGGGTGTCAGCCCCCAGAATGCGTATCAGCCGGTGTGAATGATGCACATTGAGCTTCGCCCTAGCAAGCGTAGCTGCCTTGATTCCTGTTTTGCACTTTGGCTATTTTGGGCGGACCATAGACGCTAAGCATAGTAGATGTTGACCAGGCCAAATCGGCGGCCTCTTGGCCTGGCAACATATCCGCCTCTAATTGAGACAGAGCTGCTTTGAAGAGTGCCTGTAGCCGGAGATAGGTGACAAGTTCGGGACCTGGGTTGAACGTGGCCAAAGTTTCGGGCCTTTTTGCAACGTTGTCTAAGCGAGTACTAGATCTCTCAGCATCTTTGAGCATCGAGAAACCGGTGATCCGACCACTCACCTCGCACAGGGACTTCTTTGTCGACATATGTGGCCACCCGCTCGATCGAGTCCTTGGCCATCGTCCTAGGCGTACTCGGCGATAGTCTGCGATTCTGCTGGGTCGTACGGTCCGCCCACAATGGGCGTGACTTGTTGCCTTGTGAAATCTCATCCAAACCGGTAAGAAGTCATGCGAATTCGAAACAGCATTTGTTGGATTTGAAGTTGTGGGTTCACAACGTCGTCGGGCGCAAACACGTTGCCTTGTTTGGGGTCAAGTACCCGGGCTGGTCAGCCACTGCGCCGATGCCGAGAATGGTTTCTTTCTTGTAGTGGTACCACTGGTCATTTGCTACAGATCAGTCCATCTCGTTATATGCAGACGACTTACGAGGGGGATGTTCGTCACAGTAATTAAGTATGCATTCGTTCGGATGTTGATATTGGTGGGACACTAGTGGGAGTCTTGGATGCTGCCCGAGTGCAACTGAGAAGACGTGTCAGCTCAGAATCGTGGGGTAGGACACCCTTCTGTAACCATTATGACTGCGCGGTGAGACACAACCAAAAAGCTGTGCTTTTGCGTGGGCGGGTACTTTTTGCACGCCTCGTTTCCTGTGCGAAGTTTCGAAATACGTACCACGTTCTTCACCTGCTCCAAGATCACCGGACACTTATATCAGTCGCCTGTCGCCCGGGTAGAGAGTCTGTCATATCCACAAGCTGACCTTTCTCTTCATTTTTGCGTGAAAAGTTCTCTGCACTTCTGACCTTTTCTCATTCTGCCCTAGTCCTCCTCACTCTCCATGACCATGGCAGACCTTGTCCACGATCAACAAGGCGTTCGACACCAGGGCGGGCCTCCAGTGCCGCCGCAACATCACATACCTCAAGCTGGTCGTCAGCCGTCTGCGCAGATGAATGCTCGACAGAATGCTGTCGACCCTCCCGCCTCATATCAGTTGCCCCATCAGCGGACGTTTCGTCCCCTGCCACAGCCGGCGGTTCGCTCGACACAACACCGACCTGCATCATCAAGTTTTGCTTCGCCTCTCTCACAACGATCGTTTCCTGCCTTCCCGGGTCTAGAGCAATCTCCACACCTCCAAGATGATATCGTCCCCAATGAGTTCGACCGCTTTAACGAGGTGTCGGACCTCACGTCGGCAACGTTAACGGAAGAACAGTACTATGGACACTTGTCTACCCCCATTGCCGTTCGTTTCGAGCCGCGGATCAAGTATGACTCCACCGGCGAGAAAATCACGCCTACCTGGCTGGATTGCACACGCATGGTTCAACCCAAGTTTGACTCGGCGCAGTTCAACGAGGAGGTCCAGCGGCTCAATAAGAAAGATAGCAGAAAGGGTGTGACCACGGTGAAAAAGCTCCAGTCTCTGGGATCGAACGCACAGACCCAAGTGGCAAAAGCCGAGCGAGATCTCTCTGCTGCGATTCTGGATCCACGTTTCGAGGTGGTCTTGAAGCAGCTTGACTGGACAGAGAAAACGATTGTCGAGCACCATGGGAAGGGATCCAAGCGTGACTCGAGCAGAAAGCCTCGGAAGGAGCGAGCCTCTGTCACGGCCTATTTCTCTCGATGCCCGAAGCCAGACCAGGTGCCTAGTGAGCTTTACCGCCAACTCGCGATGGAGAAGTTTCGAGGCCATACGCGGCTTGACCAACAACACCGTGAGCGCGAGATGCTAGCTCACAGAGAGCGCGAGGGGTGGACAAGAGAAAAGAGAGAGCACCAGGAGACGATGGCAGAACACCGAATTAGCGAGGAAGAGGCCCTTGCAAGAAGAATCCATGAGCAGCGCATGATGCAGCAGCAGCAGCAGAGACCCATGGCACAGCAAATGCAGCCAGTCCAAGCGAGGAACTTGAACCAACAGAGAGGCCCTGGCCAGCAGATGCATCCCAACATGCAGATGTCTTGTCCACAAGGTTCATCGCCCGTGAACCAACAATCCAGACCCATTCCCAACGGGCAACCCCCGAACCATCAGTTCACGAATCTGCAAGCTCATTTCCAGCCCAATAATGGACAGCATCAACAACATCAGCCGCAAAGACCGCTCAATGCTCAGGGCATTCCCCCGCAAACCTTTGTACAGTTGGATCCACAGCAAGGTCAGCAAGGACCACCGCCAAACATGAGTCAAATGCCGCCGCAACACCCTCTACAACAACATAGACAGCAAGTTCCACCACAAGACTTCAGGCAAATACCACCTGTCCACCAGCAAAAGCAGGGCCCATTCGCCCTTGGAGCCAACGGCGGCGGCCGACAAGCCCCCAACGGCAACCGCCCGATCATCACAGTAATCACGGAGCCCGCTGGACATACCAAACACGCGCGCAACCACTCGCCGTACGCCTCCAGCGACACCAGCACCGAATCCCAAGACTTCATCTGGGACTCAAAATCCGAGCACTCAAGCGCCACGCCCTCCTCTCTCTCATCAGCCTCACACCACAACAAGCGACCACGCAGCCCCCACGACGGCGTCTCTCGCTACCGCGTCGAAAAATCCGACCACCGTCACCGCAGCACAACACGCGAGAAGGCCTACATCCGCACCGGCAGCGACCGCAAGCTAGGAATACCGCTCAGGACAACGCCGAGACCCAGGATCGATCCGCTGACGCAGGTGCGCGAGGCGTACCTCGCCGGCCTCACGGATCATAATGCGCTGCGGCCAGAGGTCGAGAAGCAGAGTGCGTCGGCGACGAGGTACCAGCCTGCTGCTGCTGCTGCGCGTCGGCTGTCCCTCTCTGAGGCTGACAGGCTGGATTCGCTGCCGATGAAGTACCAGACGCGCCCACCGCTGGCTCGGTCCGACACGCTGCGGCCTAAGCTTTATCAGGATGAGGGTCTTCTGCCGCGTGTTCGGCGTGTTAGTGGCAGCGAGGTGGGTCGTCAAGTGCACCAGGATCGAGCTCGTCACTTTGAATCGGACTTTGCGCCGCGGGTGCGGACTGGTGGTCAGGATCGATATGACGACCTGGACTTGGCGGATGACTTTGGTCGGGTACGAATTGATGACCTGGACTTGCATAACTTGCGTGAGCGGCAGAGAGGCCGGGAGTCCTTTGCGAGAGATGAGCATGAGGAAATCTTAAGGGGCATCAGTGTCGAGGTTACGCGACGGACTTTACCTGATGGGTTCCCGTATGTATCTGCAGCGCAGGGAAGAGGTGAAGGTCGGTTTGATGCCAGAGGAGGCCTTGACCCACGAGGGTTCTATTGAGTCTGTTCTCTTTGGCTGGGCTGTGAGGTTGGCAGGGTCGACACTTCCTTTGAGGGACCCTTTGGGTGTGAAGATTTTTGAAGTATTGTGTCTGAAGTAGGTGAGGGTATCGTCTCTTCCACACCTTGATGGTGTCTCTTTTCATCAGCTGGCTCGCAAAATACCCACGATGTATTAGATCGATAGCATCGTCCCAATTGAACAAAATATATCATCGCCATACCACCTTTCATAGTGAATGAAGTTGACGGGATATCTCCAGAATGTTCTGGGTGTCAAGCTCTCCGTTATAATAGCTTCTGTGGTATTGACCAAGACGTCCTTTCCAAAGAGTAGAATTGAGCGCCCGCATCTAAGCGAGTGTATTGCTGCCCAACGTCAGCCTTCTCCATGTGCCTTGGGGTGCATCGCCAAACACACCAAGCTCACCAGAGGTCGGTTGAGGTCCCGCTGCATGCGACGTGGTCCAAACGGGACACTACCTCAATGCATGGCGCACCAAAACTCACCAACTGGTCGCCTATTCCGTCAAGTCTGCTTCATATATCGACAGCTCAGATCAATGATCCGAGCTGAGACGTAGCGATCCAGGTCTGGCTCGCTGCTTCCGCAAGCTCATATTGATAAATGATTCTTTGGAAAGAGGATATCATCCCATGCGCCACGGTGGTCGAAATACCAAATCGCGGAGATATCACCGGAATACGAAGCCCAGCGCATGCCGATACGATCAGCATCATGATCAGAGTCTACGAAGAGTCTTCTCTTCGTGACACACCAACGTTTTATGACCCAAACGTGAGGGCTGCTACGGGCTCCGGCATAGGCACTGCCATCGCTTCTAGCATTGGAACAGGATCAGGGTCATGATTGCATCTCTGATGCGTCTCCAAGCCACTGTGCTGAACCACAAACGTCCCAGAACCCTGCACAACTTCCTGCAGCAGAAAGCGCAGCGGACACTCAAGCAGCTTCGACGTCCGCGGCTTGTTGATGCGATAGCCCTGACTAAGCTTTTCCTGCCGACGCTGCTCGTCCATCAAGTGCGGCTTACCGGCCAGGACACACACGACGACCAGCTTGACCCGAGCGCCGGTGAGCTTGCTGCGCATGATCTTGACAGAGTAGCCGCGTGCTTGAGTGTATTGGTTGAGTTCCTGCTTCAGCTGCTGAGACTCGGTGCGGTCGTTCTTGGATGGCTTGTAAGGCCCACCATTGCTGAAGATGGTGCCCTCAGGCGGTGGTCGGCAGATGTCCGTCTGGGGCTCGTCGGCGTCGAGCTCATCCTCGCCTTCAGCGTCTCCATCTTCAAGGCGCGCTTTAAGCTTGGCGTTTTGGGTCTTCAGATGAACGTTCTCACGGTTTGAGATTTCCAGAGCATTGCGAAGGCTGTTGAGCTCCCTTTGGAATTGTTGTGTGAGTGCGAGGGCGATGTCAGCCTTTGCCGTGGCGACCGCGAAGTCTAGCTCGGTGTTACTTGGGCCCGCCATTGTTGTGTGGTAAATGGATATGGAGGGAGTGCACGTGTCGGGGTGGATGATAGTGGGCTTCAGCATGACCGGCTAGTGCGCCGCGTTTCCCCGAGGATATACGCGCGGGTGCGATTCAGGTGATGTGAGACCGAACTGACCAAGTGGGCAGGTAACGTCAGGCCACAGATCGTATGCTATGCGTGCGGAAAAAGTAGGGACTCAAGGCTGTGGTAATGCCCCCCATGTCCGCCGAGAGGTGGTGAGAACGGAAGAACTGACAGCAGGTCAAAGCGAGGCGTTATCTCACACCAGAAGCAGAATATCTGAGCTGAAGTGTCAGAGTCCTGCAGAGTGTGTCCGACGATACGTCTGTAGAGATGGAAGAAGGGTGAAACTGAGATAAGTCATGGTCCCAGAGGGTGGGGAGGATGGTGTGGGGTGTGGATTGTGCCCCTCCAAGCCCCTCCTAAAACATGCAGCTGTGACTTGAAGCTGTGACAGCTGCGTCACTCGGGTTGCTGTGTCGCTAAAATAAAACACCCGCCAAGTTCTCTTCACCGTCAACATCTCTCTGCACATACTAAAGGTCCTGCTACCAATTCAATTCCTCCCTTGACAACTTCAACTTGTCCACAAGCACTCCTCAAATTACCACTAAAAATCGCCCAATATGGCTCGCAAGTTCTTCGTGGGTGGAAACTGGAAAATGTGAGCATACCCACTGCTAGCAAACACCTCAGCGGCTGTTTTACTGATATTGGCCCGCTCATCACAGGAACGGCACCCAGTCGTCCGTCAAGGAGATTGTCAAGACCCTGAACGACGCTAAGCTCGACCCCAACGCTGGTACGTTCTTGAGAATTCCTCGGATGTCACGCCACAAACTGGTCGCGGCCCCCAAGCCAAAGACAGGAGAAGCAAAGACAGCAAGGAGAGAATTATGGACTGACCAAGCCTTTTCCTAACTTGCACAGAGGTCGTTGTCGCCCCACCAGCCCTCTACCTCATCCCCGTCCGCGAGCAGCTGCGCAAGGAGATCGCCGTCGCCTCGCAGAACGTCTACGATAAGCCCAACGGTGCCTTCACTGGCGAGCTGTCCGTCTCTCAGCTGCTCGACAGCAGCATCTCGTGGAGCATCCTGGGCCACAGTGAGCGGCGGACCATCCTGGGCGAGACCGACGAGGTCGTCGCTTCCAAGACCAAGTACGCCACCGACAACGGCGTCAGCGTCATCTGGTGCTGCGGCGAGTCGCTCGAGGAGCGCGAGTCCGGCTCCACCGTCGCCGTCGTCACCAAGCAGCTCGACGCCCTGAAGGCCAAGATCGGCACCAGCGACTGGTCCAAGATCGTCATTGCCTACGAACCCATCTGGGCCATTGGCACCGGCAAGGTTGCTTCCACTGAGCAGGCCCAGGAGGTCCACGCCGCTATTCGCAAGTGGCTCAAGGAGGGCGTCAACGACAAGGCTGCGGACGAGACCCGCATTTTGTACGGTGGCAGTGTCAGCGAGAAGAACTGCAAGGAGCTGAGCAAGCAGCCTGATATCGACGGTTTCCTCGTTGGCGGTGCCAGCTTGAAGCCTGCTTTCGTCGACATTATTAACTCCAAGCAGTAAGGAAGTGATTGCTGCACATCATGAAATAGCGAGCATAAATTCATCGTTGCCCTGAGAAGCGCCACAATAGCCCATCCTGGCCAAGGAAGATTGCACTAGATTTGTTCACCAACGCGACTGTTATTCCCCTACGTACCTTGCTCCAAATCTACCTCAATGAGGCCTCGTAATCGCTCGTCCAGCCACTCATTCCACTCCAATATCGGGTCCTAAGTATGCACTGTAGATGTGCTGGTGTCAAAATGCCATCTCGAGTAAAGCCTCGCGGGGCCGAGTTCCTGTGTCGTCATTCTATGACAAGACAGTCCATACTGAATAGTCGACTGTAGAAATGCGCTGAAAGAGATGCAAGACCAAGAAAAGAGCTGTCGGCCGCGTATTCTTCGTTGACCTGTTTGGAAATATACCTCCCTCGCACAAGAGCCGTGCCCAAGGCATCGCCACGTCTGGTATGCAGTGTCCGTACTCCTGGTTATATGCAGTTGTCCAATATCCGTCCGCATGCCCAGCTTGCTCCTGTTCCCCATCTTACACTGGCTGGTTACCACCGTGGTACGGTGACCAGACGCCTCTGACACTGTCGTTGTAACTCCTGACGGCCTTGTTGACCTTTCTGTTCATCTCGCCTGTCGAGTCCCGCAGCATCTCCACTTTGTTCAAAATCTGGTTCGAGTCGCAATTCCTTAGGCACACCGGCCTCGTGAGTCCATTAATGTAGTGTGCGATGACGGTAGGGTGTTTTTGCGGCTTGGGCGAGACTGTGATTTCGATTTCGGGGTGTTTGGCGGCGAACTTGTGGAGAGCCTTCTCGACGAACACGCTGAGAAAGATTTCGTCAGTACCTCTCGACTGATACACGAAGGAACAGAGCCAAGGCCTTACTTCATGCCCTTCGAACTTCCAGCTCTGTCGCTGTAGTAGAAGTCCATCTTCCGGCACTGCAGCACGAAGGCGCCAACGCCATTCTGTGGTACTGGTCAGAGACTCGAGCGAGAACATTGCTGGCGCATATGGACTTACTGCGCCCCTGGTAAACACCGCCTCTGCTAACGGTCTTACTGGCATTTTGGAGTTTGGTTGTAGAATTAACGGTCAATTATCGCTATGCGACTCGAATCTCGGAACTTTAGCCAAGTCGCTTATGTAAGCGCCAGCGCGACTTTTTGACCTAAGGTTGCATGTCGCAAGCCCAAGCTGTTCATCTCAGAGCATTCCACTTTGACAAGTCAGAATCTCGACACTCTCCGAGGTCGAAAAACATTCAATTACCTACTCGGACCACACGACTCCTGCGTCCTCATTCACCTCCCGCTCCGACAGACATGAACGACATCTGAACACAACACCATGACCGACAAGCTCCCTCCCAACCTGCTCGCGCTCTTCGCGCCGCGCCCGCCTCTGCGATGGGTGCCTCCCTCCGACTACCCAGCCGAGGAGCGTAAGACTGCCAACCCGAGTGGCGTCGCTGGATTCCTGGACGCGTTGAAGGAGTACAAGGAGAACGACACCTTCGTACCCACGGAGAGTTGGTTGGAGGCACGCGACCGCAAGAAGCAGGAGAAGAAGGCCGCGCTGGAGAAGATGTTGGCGGAGGTGCCCAAGTCCTGTGAGACTGCCCTCTCCTGTCTGTACCGTTCTACAAGGTCCTGAACGCGACTGACATTGTTGAAGACAAGCCTGATCAAGATCCCAACGTGCGCGGTGATGCATTCAAGACCCTGATCGTGTGTCGGCTGTCCTACCAGGCCACTGAGGAGGACCTGGAGCGGGAATTCGGTCGCATTGGCAATATCGAGCGCGTACGTCTTCCCTACCGTCGCCTCAAAATTGATACATCTAGAACTGACCTCTCGCAGATTCGCATAGTGAGAGATACGCATGCCGATGAGCACCCAAACAAGAAGAAGAAGCCCCATCGCGGCTACGCGTTCATCGTCTTCGAGCGCGAGAAGGACATGAGAGGTAAACAGCCATCAAACTTTCCCCACGAAGCACCCGGAGCCGACTTGGCAGACCGAAGATACACTCCACGAGATCATGGCCCTCAAGCTTGCCTATCTCGTCCCCTCCCTTGCACCTGAGACCTCGGCCCTCGAGCTTGCCTGTCTCTCCCCTGTCCCCTCCACATGTACATCGCGGCAAAGGTATGAAGACATTGGTAAGGTTGTACTGACACAAGCGCGTCTTGCCGCGTGCGCCATTTAGCTGCTATGGATCAACTTCAAGGTATTAGCTTGCACGGCCGCCGTGTCAAGCTGGATGTCGAGCGAGGCCGCACAGTCCCCGGCTGGAAACCCCGTCGTTTTGGAGGAGGCCTCGGGGGACGGGGCTATACCCAAGCTGCCACGATGCGTCCAGGTGGATTCGGCCCTCCCGGCGACTTCGGTGGCGGCTTCCGAGGTGGCTTCCGTGGTGGACGTGGAGGCTTCCGCGGAGGAGACCGTGGTGGCGGCTTCAGAGGCGGCTTCGACCGTGGTCCTCGCGGCGGCGGTGGCTTCGGTGGCCGTGACCGTGGATTTGGCGGCCCTCCCAATGGTGGAGGTTTCGGCGGTCCACCCAACGCTCCAAGCGGTCCTGGCTCTTCATCCGGCGGGTATGGCGGTCGTTCTGACCGTGACCGTAACGACTACAGAGGAGGTGGTGGGTTCGGCCGACGCGATGACGATCGATCAGGCGGATACCGAGGTGGCGGTGGCCGGTTCGACACATCCTCTGGCAGCAACAATGAGCCACTCGGTTCCCGGGACCGCGACCGTGGCGACCGTGGTGGTGGTGGGTATCGCGATAGAGGCGACGACCGCCGAGGAGGCTACGACGACCGCCGTGGGGACGATCGCCGTGGAGGAGACGACTCACGCAAGCGCGCGTACGAAGGCGGCTCGGGCTACGAGGGAGAGCGAAAGCTGCGTCGATACTAATTGCGACAGGGCCATAGCTGGTCTTGTGGTGGGTATCTTGAGTTTACTAGTCTCGCTTTCCTCGTCTTCATCATTCACCTTTGACACCAAGGGTAAGCGGACAGAAGCCACAGCTTTCTCACAACACCTTGGAGCATTTCTCGAAGTATACCACACCTCATATGGACCATGTTACCGGCCTATGTGATGCATATTGGTCAAGCAATGGTGTGTTACGGACTGGTACGGCCTCCATTGCCTGGACACATCACAGTGGGTAGCATCCGGATTCCACCCCAGGACTCTTACTATTAGGTCCCGGCGCTACGAAAACATACTACGACAAAGTAGGATGAGCAAGGTAATACTCGTTCTTGTATCAATTGTGGACTAGCATTGTCTCATCCGATGATACGTGATGGGAAATGCATTAGGTTTGAGGTAAGGTCAGGTAAGGAATGTAGTTCCAACTGGCCAGGAATTTCGTTTGAGTAGCTCTTGAACGATGGCAAGGGAACACAAAACTGGCACGTCACAGGAATGGCATCACGAGGTAATTCCATTAGCATTTGTATTTTTAGGACCACCGGACACTGCAGCGCCCACATGTAGGTAAAGGCTCCGCCGTGTCGTGGCGGAGGACCGGTCATAGCTAGTCAAGCCACTGGACAATAAGATTCAGAAATTGAGGCTTTGCCCAACGGAACGTCTCATGAGATCTCGCCAGAAGAGGCTTCCCTGATCCGGGCCATCGTGTAAAAGTGAGCCGCCGTGGCCAGCCCTACTTCGGGCCTCCAACGTACAATGCCTGTGTATTTTGTCGTGCCCCTAACGCCGTATCCCATGAATGGTATCACCATAACCAGAAGAATTCGTGCAGCTCCAAAAGCGTCAAACTCTGACCGTCCATCCCGTTCACTCATCATCCTCTGCGTCAACCTCCATAGCGGCGCCATCCCGAGGCTCAACCTCAGTCACAATACCATCCTCAGCAGTCCAGTACCTGCAACAGCTATTAGCAAAGTACAGCATAACAAGAAGAGGGGGAGATATGACAACTTACGCCAACACCTTGACCTGGAACTCACTCAAGCACTGATCAAACAACTTCAACAGCCTCGTTTGCCTCGAGTCCAACACATCCCCCTCCTTACACACCACATACCCCTCACTGCCCTCCCCCGTCTCATCACCACCCAGCACAACCTTGCCGCGCACCATCCGCGTCGGCACGCCCAGCCGCCGCAGCTCGGGCTCGATTGTATGGCCCAGCGGGATGTCGTGCTCGGCGGGCACGGCGCCGCCCGTCGCGTACAGCACGCCGGCGGGCAGCGCGAACGTCGAGCCCGCGACGGCGCCCGCGCGCGCAAAGTCGACTGGTGTGAACTCCGCGAAATAGGCGCTGACGTCGGCGGGCGACCGGTTGGTGAAGAGCAGCGCGACCGAGCCGGTTAGGTGCTTGTGGAGCTTGTGGATGCCGTCGGCGATGGCGCTTTGTGGGTCGGTGCCGAGGGCGCGGGACATGAGCTTTGTTTTGCCGAAGAAGATTCTGTTTGGGGGAGAGGGAGGTGGTTAGTGACGGGTTGGTTGAGCGAACATGTCGTTTGCGCGGGCTACTGGCTAACTTGGAAAGAGCCTAGATAGATAGAGGATGGGGATAGTTTGGTGTATGTAGTATTTAAGCGTACCTTGAGTCTGACAGATCACGCCTGACCTCCTTCAAGTGGTTGTTGCGCATGTTGTCGAAGCCTAGCACGAAGCAGTGTGCAAACTTGGGGACCGTCTCTTTGATGTTCTGGAACAGGGCATCCTTCTCCTCGCGGGTCTTCTTGGAGACCTGCGTAAGGTGGTACACCTTGGAGCGCTTTGACTTGGGCATCTTGACTGTGGTGTGGATTTGGTTTGAGAGGGACTGGAAAAAAGGTCTCGTCGGAAAGTTACAAAGTTGCATGCGCTTGAAAAGCAGGGTCGATTTTGGTAATGTCGGGTTTGGGGGTCGCGGCTGCCAAAATAAAATAATCCCAATCGATAAGACCTTGCAGGCGGGGCCGCTTCTAGTTGACATGGATCGGGCGACAGGGGGCCTTGATATGCGTAATAATCACCTACTATGTAGGTAGGCACTTAGTAGTTAAGAATTATCGAGACATTCAGGGCGGAATCGGAAAATCTCGATGGATTTGATCTGGTGTCTCCCGCCTCAACGTCTGTAAGGGCATCTGACGCGTGGTAGAGCAGCTAGATACTGGATGTCAACAGTCATAATCCCAATCGAGCGAGCTACACCGTGTCTTGCCGGCAACATTGGAAAGCTCGATATATGCACATGGGAAGTAGTTTGCGGCGAAGTCGTTCTTGTCCATGACCGAATTGGTGAAACATTCAAACGAGCTTGGTCATCTGCTAGGTGATTCGCACCGGAGCCATCATGTTGCTTTGCCACCCCTATCGACGCCCATCATGATCTGAAATCTAATTGTGTGTATACGTCCGAAGCACTCGTTGCTCATTATGTCAAACACCCGCGTTAGGAGTCCACCAATGCCGCTCGAACGCCTAACAGCCCATAGTGAAGGAAAGAAGTGCACAAAACTCAAGCCAGGTAGGTATACATACTGCCCTCGCGCTCGAGATACTCCTTCTCAATGAGTCTGTGAAAATGTCAGGTTAGCACTCTGCAACACACCAGCATTACTTTACTCAAGGCCACTTACTTCTCGATATTCTGCTTGATATCTTGCGGATCCATCGCGCCTCTACTCTTGGTCTGGTTGATGACCTCCGCCACCAGCTGCGGATGCGTCATGCTCTTGCGACTCTTCATGATGCGCACAATCGCTGCCTGCGTCTCGAACTGCCTGTCGGCAGCCACGCGCTGATGCGTCTCCTTGTTCTCCTCCTTGGTCTCCTTGAGCTGAATCTGGTTGATCTTGATGCGGTACTTGGGATCCGTAAAGGCCTTGTTGACAACGAAAGTGTCCGTGGGATTGATGTCCTTGCCCTTGGGCGATTTCACCAGCGGCCTGACCTTGGCGCACGCCAGCGACTGCATTGTGCGCTCGAGATCGCCACCTGAGAGACCTGTTGATGCTTCGATTTGTGCGGCGCTGAGGATACCGTCTGGCGCTTGGTTGAAGAGGATTAGGACGGTGGCTTGCATCGAGCTGACAAGAAGCTCCTTCACTCCCTTGTTGAAGGTGGCCTTGACAACGCAGTGCGCCAGGTTGTGCTTCCAGATCAGCTTTCGCCCCGTGTGCTTGTTCTTGTAATAGGCCTCGAACTTGTCGAGCTTTTCGGCGACGTCTGCGGGCACCAGCATCTTGACGTCTGGGTATGTCGGCCACGCAGCCTGTGATAGTATACTGACGCTGAGATCGACACCGCCCTGATCTCTGCCGGAACCCTCGAGCCAGGACTTATAGTTGGCCATTTCGTCCTTGACTAACTCCATGTCCTTGAACATTTGCTCAAGGTTGTGGGTGAAGCTGGAGCCACACTCGCTCTTGAGCTTCGACAGCATGTTCCGCTCCGCGTCTTGACTGGCACTGCGGTTCATCAATAATCGTCGTGCCAAGTCCTTTTTGTAGAATGCCTCAAACACGTCTTTGCCTTGGATGAAGCGGAATAGCTCCAGTGCCGCTTCCAGTTGACGATCTAGCTCCGCGTCTTCATCGCCCGCACTCGCCTGGCCACTCTTCTCGGCCAAACTCCTGTCCTTGCTGTCAGAAAGGAGATTTTTGGGTAGCGCCTTGAGTCCGCCACGGAGCAGCATGTCGACATGTTTGGCGATCATCTCTCCAACCTTGGATGTGCCGGTGCCCCATGTGGACGAAGTTTTCTTATCGTTGATAAAGTGCGGGAATGCGTCGCGTAATCCATGGGTGAAGTTGTCGTCTCCACTGAAAGCGTCCCGTATCATTGTGTCCAAATTCCGCCTGAACTCAAGAAGCCTGATCACCATCTCGTCTCCCTTCTCTGTGTCGTTCACGATACCGGAACCTGTCTGGATAATGTACTGCTCGAATGGCCCTCGTAAATTCTTCTGCAGCTTCGACAGCCCCAGCAACATGTACAACGCCCTCATTGACTCAGTCGCGTTCTGCTCCAGTAGGATGGAAACATTGGCTTGATCCAGCAATAATGAAGAGTAGCTCTTGATCAGAACGTGATGTGCGTTCTCCAGAAGCTTCACTTTGGTCGTGCTGTCAAAATTGTACTTGTTGCAACGATTGTCCTCCTGTGCCAAAAGCCTCTCCGTGTGCGAGATGTAGTTCTTCAACCCATGCTCTGATTGCTCTTTGCCAAACTCGTTGAAGTAGGCATCGGATTCTTGAAGAAAGGCCCGCTCAAACTTGGACCCGTATACGCCGAGTACCTTGAGCATGTTGACAGAATCATGTAATACCTTGGGCTTGAACTCGGAGTCAAATCGTCGGTCCTGATCCACTAGTCGACAAAGCCCAGTGACTACCATCTGCCCAATCTTAGACTCGACGCGCTCGGTCTCGAAGACGGTTCTGCGGTATAGTTTGAGGAGGAGGTCGTTTATAGAGTCGTGCTTCTTGCTATTCAATAGAAACGCACGATCGAGGAAGCTAAATGTCGAGCGTATGGTTATCAACGTCTTACTGAAGATTGCCCATTCGGTCAAGACGCTCTGCAGTGCAGTGATGTCGTTCGTCGTCCCCGCCTCGTTTATATTGCCGAGGACCACGCTTTGCAAGTGCTGTGCACAGCGTTGCTTCAGCAAAGTATAAAGGTTATCCCCCTCATTGTGCCTGCATAGATCCTCGACGCCTCGATATACCGACTCCAGCGGCACGCGCGGCCGTGCGCCCACAAGAATAGAGCTCAGCGCGGCGTCGACATCGGCCCATGTCTTTTTGTAGTAGTTCTCGACATCGGCGGCACGAGTGGTGTTGACTCGCAGGTTCTTGATGACGATCTTCCTGGCGCCAGACATCGGGGTGAAGCCAGAGACGCCCTCAGGCCTCTTGCCCAGGCCCTTCGCGTTCAGAGTCGCCATCGTGGCAGGGCTGTTTCGAAAGGTAGCTGCGTCGCCGCCAGCTCGATGACGCTTGGGCTCGGGCGTAGCGCGCGTAAGGGAGGTAGTAGAATCGACACGCGCCCGGCGGCGAGAAGTGGAAGGGTCGTGATGGTCGGCAGGTAGGGAAGGGTCCTTCGGAAGGTGGGAGCTCGACTGCATCCCCGGGGGCCTCGGCACCAAGGACTCTGCAACAACCTCGAAGAGTTGTCGCGTGAATCGTGTGCTTCCTGTGTGACTATTGAAAAGCTTAGTGACGGTGTAGGGTGCCGGTTTCTTTCGATGATGGCATCAAGAGACAAAAGTTGGGGCGCAAAACGGATTCCGATGACCCGCGCGAGTCTGACGCGGAGAGTCCCCAACGTTTACCGCGGCGTCTCCAATCATTTATATGAAGATGCCGACCCCGGCACCGAGCTCGATTTCCACGGCATATCATGTCACTTATTCTGCCATCATCACCAAGGTCTATGTTGACCTCACTCAAAGAACGAGCAAGTCATCCGACGCTCGAACATTTTTACAATTGAGTATGGTACTCTCGAGCTGGGTTTCCGTCCACGAAGGAGGCACGTCATTCGCGTCTGGCTCCTACAAAGTTGCTCATGGCATCGACGACCATAAATGGCCCACATACGCTCATCGAGACATTGAAGGCCACGTCAAACATGCTCTCGCAACTCACAAGATCTTCTCACGGCGAGTACCAGACAAGTAAACCTGTTGCGACGCTCAAATTGATGCGGCCTAAGTCTTTTTTGTTTGGAGATGACAATTGAGCCAGCTAGGTTCGGTGGAGAATTATTTCTCTGATCAGAGAATATGCTTCCAGAAACCATGTTCACCTGCATTGATCATTCTCATCGACTAAGGCTGCGTTGACTGCCACCAAAAGCAATAAGCCAGTCCCTCCCTGCACGAAGTGAGGAAGGTTTGCCATGGCTTGAAAAAGAGGGAGATGAGGGGGAAAAAGAGAGAGAGAGAGAGAAAGAGAAGTCACGGCATCGACTGATCTGCAGCCATTTCTCTCGTTGCCCTCATGAAACACCTCCCAGAGAACTTCGCCGAACCACGGTTTTGACATCCTCAAGAAGCCAAAGCTCCAAAAGAAAGCAGTACTCCGGACGCACAGTTACGGCCGACTTCGGAAGAATGCAAGTCTAGAAGCAGTAGCAGTGGTCTTTCATCTGCTATGTGTCTGCTCGGAGAAGTTCTCGTCTCAAATAGGCAATGACCAAGCAGCAAGGCGCGGCTTCAACAGGTCAGCCTGAGCCATTACACTTATCTTATCTTTCGACGAGTTAGACTGAGATTTCTTTTGAAGATTGTCATGTCAGGCCGCGTAAGGCTCGTTTAATTCAGTGCTCAGACGACGGAGGGCGCAGACACGGAGCCTAGCTGTCACGAACACCACTATAGGATGCTCGGACACCTCGAACACTTTTGCAGATGTCTAGAGCCGACCTGGAGCCGCCTACAAGGTTCCAGAGACGCGTCTCAGAAACCTATGGCTTTGCGCCATCAGAATGACCCACAACTCCGAGCCGGCCGAGTCGAAAATCCGTTCACGTGGCACTCTTCGCCATGGGCCCAAGAGCACGATTCAGCCAAGTTCAGCTCCGCTGTCCCATCGGGCAAATTATCGTCCACGCACACTATCAACACGAGCTCTCCCAGTTACACCACGAAAGCAGGCTTTAGACCAGACACCGGGCAGATCGGCGGTTTCTGACGATGATAGGACGCCTCGTGCGTGTGACAAGAGACCTCGAGGAGCACAACACCTTCCGGGGGGGCCTGAAGCTGCGGCCTCATACGTTGGCGTCTTGACATTTCATGGGTGAGACCTCGCATCTCCGGGAAGCGGCAGGAGACTCGTCGTCGACAGGCACCAGAGCGAAGCTGTGCTGAGAAACAGCATGCTTTGGCAACGACCGGACTTGTCATTACTTCTGATCGTGTTCGCGGCGAATAGTGACCAGTTGATGAGCACCTCATTGGGGACCGTAGGCGGTTAGCTGTATCACGTAAAGTGATCATACTATAGCACGTGGGGGCCCTGCAGGCTCACGCAGACAGCCGGTAGCTTTCCGAGACTACGCACATAATCTGCACATAATCGGGAGTCGCTGGGAAGTCGCATACAACTTGCTCTCCTCGAGCTGACACGTGTGACAGACACATTGCTTTCAGCAACAGGCAAATCAGAGCTACACCGTCCATCCGAATCGGGATTCCTGTATATCCTTGTGCTCCCAGATGAGAAAAGTCTTTATCAGCTTACCGGGCAATTTCGCGCGCGGGGGCGCCACTACCTCCTGTCATCCACGGGTTTATCCGCTTGGAAGATAGTACGACTTTGGGTCAATCCTATCCACGTTGGTTCGCAAAAGGAACAACACCCGTTGCACTCAACTACTTTCCTCTCTCACATTTCTGATCAATTTCCCAGAGCTGCTCGACTGATCAAGCCGTGCCGCTGCATTGACTACGAGCTCTCCCTTTACGCCAAGCACAACCTCGCATATAGTGTGCCCTGCTGCAAACTAATACGGCCCTCTCATCCTCCTGATTGCCCAGACTCTCCAGCTTCAGATGGTCAGACTGCGATCCAAGCTGCATCTGAGCCGGCAGGGACGGAAACCATCGTTGTCGCAGGCCAGCACTCCGGATGAATGCAGCGCTGCATCTCCAACCCAGCCTCTTGGATCCACCTCCTTTTCGGGACCGACCGGACCTCGTCCTTCGTCATTGTCAGGCTCGACGCTGGACACGCTGCCAGAGGAGCTACTTGTCAGAGTTGCATTATTCTGTGACTTTGCAGATTTCCTGAGGCTGCGGCGTGCTAGTGAAGGACTTCGGCGTGTATTCGAGAACACTACAGTCATCGAACAGATTCTACTGCGACATGTAAGTTATCGTGAGCATCTCCTCGTGTTTCCCCATACCCACATGACCCGCCCACCCCCCACGTGCGCTGTCCCGACGGTCTGGGGAATCGCGGGTTGGGCCGTCGCCATACAAGTTTACCCGGGACCCTGGAGTGGGTACTGACAGGGAAGTCTGTGGTCCTACAGATGGACCCTTTTTCAACAAATGGTACGCCCAGTCGAGACGTCCTATTAGATATTGTCAAAGCCCAGCTGGACGATGACACTAGGGACCCGGACTTCAGACGAGATGTCTTCCTCTGCTTAGCAGTCACTATTCCACAGAGACAGAGGGTCCGTGTCAAAGATGCGCTCGAGTCGATTTTGGCGAGAGCACGGATCAGGGGTTCCTGCAGGGATCACGACTTGGAGGACGACGACCCACACGACTTACACGACGACCTCAATATTGCCGCCGAGCTGGAGCGAACTATAGGAGTTGTATCAACTCTACTTGTCATGGGATGTAAGTCTTTCTTCAGCCTCGGATCTGTGCTTTGCGCAGGGGCTTGTCCTTCCCTCGTCCCACAAATTGCTTCACTATCGTCGATAGCCACAACAGCGACTAAATTGACTTCCAGATTGGGACGTATGCGACCTCGCCATAGGGCGCCAGCTCATTGCAATAAACCATTGGTCCTTCAAAGCAAATCTGTGGCCTGAGAAAAGACTCTTAAAACACAAAGCGACGAGTCTTCAACTAGCTTTCTCCATGGTGTTCGGTCTCTTAAAGCCGTCAGACTGGGCCGGGGTTCCACCCTCTCCTCCCGAGCATCTCAGCCTCGCCCAGCGAGTCAAGGCGGACTATCGCGGAGTCGACATCACATCTTCAAGTCAAAGTTTTCTACTCAGCTGGGAAGGGCTGCAGACCCGCTCGCTGCAACTGGCTGGACTAATCGCTTACATCCTCAAAACCGGCGGTTTCGAGGATGTGCCACGTTCAGACCTGCTACCGCTCCACCTCATACCAGCGCCAGCATCAGACCAACGGACAATAGCTTCCTCCGCAGCGTCCAACTCCCGGCTTAAAATCCCGCTCCTCGAAAATTTCAGCAAGAACGGCGTGCGCGCCCAGCCCAACTCATGGCAGGAGTGGTACACCGCGCGCGTGCGCGACCTTGTCAACACCATCGAAGACGAGGAGTGGTACGGCTACTACGTGTACACGCTCGAAGACACCGACTCGTTCGGTCCGTCAGGCGCACGCGACCCGGCCATGGAGAATATTCACTTCAAGCTCGGCTCCGGCCCGCCGCTGTCCAGCGCGCGATCACAAGCTAGCATGGTCACCGCGTCCACTGTGACGGGACAATCCTGCAAGCTGCCACTGTTGGCTCGGGGAGGCAAGGATGGTATCACGGGCGACTTTGACTTTGAGGGCACTATACGGACCAACACGGGCATGGTCAGCCTGAGGAAGAGTTATCGCGGGGCGCACTATTGGGATTATGAGGGTGTCATGACACCTGTGGGAATCTTGGGCGAATGGGGACGTGAGGGTACTGGCTATTATGGGTATTTCTGGCTTTGGAAACGGAGTTGGATGGTTGGGAACACGGTGCAGAGGAATTATGCATATTCATGAGCTGGCCTTCCATGTCTTTACATTTTCGAACGTTCAAGAATAGACCAACCGGCATCAGTGGCGTCAGAACTGTCTTGATGTACAGCACTATTGTAGGAGGATCTCGAGCACTGTGAATGATACGGAAATATTCTTGTTGAATCCTTGCTCTGCCTGGCCGACATGTACCATCTTCACACATTTGGATTCTGAAAATAAAACTCCGACCGTGCACTGTTACGGTTACATCACTCAATACTTCATTGCACGCATACCCAAATTACTTAGTACCCAGGATGTGAGCGTATTGGGTCGTGCCGCTTTTCCTTCCCTGGAACTTTGCAACCACCCGCATAAATACACATGGGACAAGCGCAGTTCCTTGGCTCCTACACCTCTCGAAATTTCGCCCTCTCCATAACCATAATTTTCCAAAAAGTTATACATACAACAGTATTGTCATCACCTGGCGCATCGCAAGCTTTTGGCTTGCTATGAAACAGTACGCAGCATGATTTCACACTTCTGGTTCTTTGGTGCGGTTTCCGAGTCCGTAAAGAGCTCATGGGTTGCTATTGGCATCAGCGCTGTAAGTAGATGGAATGTACACCCAATTCATTCTGAATTAACACTACCGGGTAACACTTAACGCAATGACTCGTTGCTTGTACTTGACACTCTTCTATCCGTTGTCAAAGTTCCCAGGTCCTCCACTTGCCGCTGTGTCCAATGTATGGTGGGCCTATCACTGGTGAGCCTTCAAGCACGCCTGGGCGGTAGGAAACGGCAGCTATCGAAAGATGAATTTGACATCGATAGGCTCTGGGGTCAGTGCCCTTGGGCGATCGCAAATGCCTTGAAGCAATACGGTCAGTGCATCATTTTCCATGGGCATGAATGCAGCTAACAGACCTGCGAAGGCGATGCCGTGCGAATAGGACCCAACAGTGTAGTTTTCATCACACCAAAGGCTGCGCAAGGTTGGCACTCTATGAAACAGCTCTTCTGAGTGCGTCAAACTGAGCATGTGATCTAGATATCTACGACTCCCATATGAAACTTGTGGAGCATTTCACCCGGACAGACTGGCTCGATCTCGGCGAGGGAGAGGACGGTACCACTTGGGAATGAGACCCCATCAAGCACCGCGGAGTCCAAGGAAACTTGCTCCTATATTCAGTGTGCAATCTCTCAACGCTGAAGAGCCTACCTTGCTCAGGCACCTTGACCATTTCATTGCTAAAATGAAGGAAATCGGCGAGGATGGTGTCGAGCTCCGCCAGGTGCGTTGACTCCCTCGAATCACCAGCTTCAATGTTGGGACCGGTGATCATTACGTATCTGAAGTAACATTGCGAAGTGGACAGACTGGCTCGCCATGGACATATCAGCCGATACGGCCTACAGTAGAGATATGAAACAAATGAAGACAGGTAAAAGCACCCGCCATCCTTCAACACATTGCTGAGCTGACATGGCCATCGGTAGTAATTTCTTCGTCTCTTTCAACGCAGTGACAAAGACGTTCCGCCTACTTGCACCGTTGAACTTTCTCTTCATTCCTCATTCACTGATCGCAATCCTGCCCAAGACGTTGGCCTTGAATCACGAGAAGGTTGTCACCAGGATCGGACGCTGAGGGGCCACCACGCATCTCGACTATTTCGACCAGCTCTGTCCAGCTGATGCACACGAGCCCGACAGAAAGCAACTAAAGCATATAGAGATCGTAGCAGGTCAGCTTCTGACGGCTGGCTACGAGCCCATCGCGAGCCAGTTTCTGTGCACGCTCATATTCTTGGCACAAGACAAGGACAGCTATGGATTGCTCGTCCAAGAGATTCGAGACGAGTTCAAGGCCGACCAAGACGTTACCTCCGAAACGACAGCGCACCTCCGGGTACTCAATGCTTTGCCTGATGGAAACTCTGCGCATGACAGTGATCGGTGCTGGCGGACTACCTCGTATAAGCCCTGGAGCATTCGTGGACGGCCACTACATTGCGAAAGGCGTCGAAGTGCAGTGCGGCCACTTTGCATTTACTCGAGACAACCGCTTTTTTACGACCCTAACAATTTTCGACCGCAGCGCTTGCTGCCAACCGATCATGCATTTTGGGACCTCGCATTGAGCGCGATGCTAGAGAGGCCTTTTGGCCTTTCAGCAGCGGGCCTCGAAGTTGCCCTGGTATGGGTTCAGCATGGCGCTAAACTCGAGTGTTTATTGCCAGGGTCCTGTGGAACTTTGATGTCGAGAGAATTGGATGCGACAAGGTCATCTTTGACCGCGATCTTCGCTCATACTCCATATGGCAAAAGCTCAAGTATCGCGTCCGATTTTCCGAAGGTGTTCGATAGGAGACCTAGGCACGCAGTAGGGAAGCCTTTGTACATTTGGAAGTTAGATCCTAAGATGCAGCAGGAGATTAGTTCATAGTAATCTGTTACTGTAAGTGAAACACCAATGGCGTGAGACATCTCAAGTCAGTGGTTTCCCACAATGGTGAATATGCTGTCGAACGGGGTGACAACCCCGGAAACTAACATCAGGTGCTACGGATGGAGCCATGTGCCTTTGTCGATATCTAGTGCATTTATGTATTCTAAGTCGGCCACAAAATTGTCCTCGAAATTTCTCGCGCCTCCACCACCACTTTATTAAACCAGACCACTCACAAAAAACAAGCTCACCATCAATTTACTGCAAAGAGAAGCAGAGCCGAGACAAATGACACAAGGAGTGATCCATGACCCGCAATTTCGTTTGCGGAAGAGTCAGAATCTGTGGGCGATGCTGTTGCAGAGCTGGATGCCGTTGTTGATGGCGAGCCACTACTGCTCGTGGGCTCGGTCTCATTGAGAATGACTTGATTCGAGCCCAACCTTGATCCCAGGTACGCAACGACCGCCTGGGAATCGCGAACATTGACGACAGCAATGCCATTATCCCCAACGTTGACAGTCTGATTCGTCTCTCCAGTACTGGAAGTCGTGCCATCGTCGTTAGAGTATTGCATGCCATTCCAGCTAGTGCCATCAGTAGAGTCAGCACCGTCGGCTGTTAGATATGACAGGTAAAGTGTCTGTCCTTTGAAATCCTCAAGCGACAATGAGACAGCCAAGCTAGCCTTGTCCGTCCGGCTGGCATTGGCCTGCATTGAGTTGATGATTACGACCGACGTGAGTCCGCCTTGTCCATAGCCAGCGTACATCCGCACATTACTTTTATATGAGCTGGGTATATTGTCGTTTGGAATTGGAGCAACTTGTGCTGTACCATTCCCAGACCCGATGAGCTGTGCCATAGCAGCAAATGCGTAATAGTTTGGCCGTATGTTCTTGGCCTTGCCATTTAGTTCCACAGGTTGCCAAGGTGAGGCGAAGGAGTTGTCGGTCATGTGCATCTGCACAGATGATATATTCAAAGTTGCCGTGTACAGGAAGAAGTTGAGTGTCCACAAAGCAGCTCCGAAGGTATCGCTCACGCCAGCCTGACCAATCGGACCGACGCTCGCCATCTCTCGGAGGTGGTAAGGCAGTCCGGTTCGAAGAGCGATGCCCACCTGTGTAGCCCAGTACCTGAACTGCGTTTCCGTATTGTCCAAATTCATAAGCAGGCTGACACTGATCTCGCCGGGGGTGACGTCGATATAGTAGAAGTAGTCGTGCTGGTTCCACGCCCGGAGATATGGTGAGTTGCTGCTACTGTCCTGGCTTGCTGGACTTTGAATTCCACTTTCCACGAGCTGGGTGATCTCAAACGTCGTACCGATAGTACTGGCGGATGCTGGCCCTTCGAAGAAGTCCACAGGCAGCCCAGCGGGTTGCAGTACCCGTGTGTACACTGCCTCTGCGCGCGCGGTCCATTCAGTCGTATAAATTTGTCCATTCCAAGTCCCTTGGACTTGTCAGTGTTCTCATCTTGATCTTCCAAGCTTGTGAATGGACTCTTACCGTTACGAAAGCGATTGCCAAGATATAGATCAGGCTCGTTGCCAATCTCAAACGACACCAGATCGACACTAGTGAGCTTGCTCACTGCAGCTTGCGCCATAGACGTGATTTTATCTAAGTAATCGGCTTGATAGTAGGCTAAGTTGAGACCGAAGGTGACAGGCGTGTCTGAAGGAAATCGTTCGACCACCTCAAAATATCGTGGTCCAATGAGATAGACATCGCTGGGAACGGCTCCCTGTCCCACAGAATTTGGGTTGTCCTTGACGACAAAATTGTTCATGCTATCATCGTAAAGCAAGTAGTCGCCCGTGTTGCCGCCAATTCGAACGTGTCCTGCTTTGCCTGAGTAGTTGGCGAGATTTTGCATGAGCTGGGTCGTAAGCCTGTTCTCGTCTTGGCCTCCAGTGAAGGAGAACAGATTGCTCGGTTCGATACCTGATGCTTAGTATTAGGACAGAAAACTATGTATGACTATGGATATGCTCTCACCAAATCCTGCATACTCAGGCGCAAGGTAATGCGAGACGCCGCTGGCACTGGCTGTTCTTGCAGACGGGGTGACGGTGAATTGTGCATTTGCAGACATGAAGAGTATCGCTGCGGCACAAAGTCCCGCGCTGGATATTGAAAACATGGGTTTGTGCATGAGTTGTGGTCTGGTATGTGCAGAGAATTGTTTGATACTGGGAGAAACGATGGCTGTGGTAGCAATCTAGCAGGAGACTTGATCGCGCCTGACACCAGCTATAGGGTCGAAGTGTCTCCGGTGAGCGAGAGAACTTGGAAATGAGATGTAACACAGAACTGGAACTCAACTTGATTACTTCGTGATCCCTACATCGTCCGGTCGTCGCTCCAAGAGGGCTTGGTTCAATGCCAGAACGGCAGACGCTTTCACAGGGATATTGCTGAACATCACGAAAACGGCTGCTCAGAGGCTAGGACTAGCGCTCAGACATCAGGCTAGAGAACGTGACGTAGCGTACTGGTGGAACCAAGCTGCATTAATGATAGCTGATCGTAATTGAGACAAGCGCCATACTGCCAACAAGTGCGTCATATACAAAGTCATAATGTCTGGCCGCCAATCATTGGCATATTGGACAAACGGTCCTTGCGATGATACACTTGGTATCGTGTAACTTTGGCACCCTCTCTACCCACGGGGTCTCTCGGACAGCTCTAGAGCAACTTGATTAGACAGTGCTTCATACGTATGTTACAATCTCTACTAAGGTCTTGCCACACACGATGAGCTGGCACCAGACACGGCTCCAGGCAAGATGATCTGCCTTCCTTGAGCAGCTTCCAGGTAAGCCCCTGTCCAACGGTGTAAGACGATTGGCTTGGATACTTACTTGGACCCGCATCCCTACAATGACATCTTATTTCTACTACTATATACAGACTCTAGGACTACAGTACGCACCTGGCTCTTGAGTAAGTGCCTATCTTTGTTGACATTCAGTAAATGGTACACTGCATCATTTCGGAGACTCTTCATCTTCGGTGCTACGACGCTGTACACACCCGCTGCCGGCAGTGCTCAATTGCTTGTAGTCCAGCAAAGCCTCTATCGAAGACCGTTACACGCTTGTACCACGTACCGGACAATGCCCATATTGCAGTTCAACCACTCTCTGCACTAATCTGTGCCCACAAAGATCATATTGCCTAGAAACCTGCTCGCAGTCCAGCGAGCGTTCAACGATCGAGACCACGGCTATCAAAATCGATTATAACACCACCTAAATACTGGCAAACATATTGTCTCCGAGATAATCATTCCGGAAGCGATCATATGATGGTCGTCCTACCCTGCTGCCGATAAGTAGGATCATCACTGAATCTCCGTCTGTTTTTAGAGTCAATGGTCATCGCAAGCAGACGCCAATACGATTACGCCGCGCGATACCTAGCAATTCTTTCCTTTGATCGTATCTGCGACAACAATCCAAGTCCAGATTACGTTGCTTCTCACAACACCAAGAATTGGAGATTAGGCTCGTGCGTTTCGTTAAATACTTCATTGATGCTGGCGTCGAGATCATGACCCACGTGTTGTAGCTTCAATCTGTACAGCAGCAGGATCCTCAAAATAGCTATACAACCCTAAACATGATATCAACTAATAGTAGGAAAGCCTAAAAAGATAGCCAAACTGATTCATTGATGGCTACTGTGAATTGGAGGGGATGTCGTCCAAAAGGTACTTGAGTACTTTCGAGGGACAGCGGGTAGCCGACAGGGCCGCCCCTGTCTAATCTCTGTGGACGACAACCCCACCAAGCCAGACGCTCCTGAAGCCCATCCCTGGCCAAGTCCTCGATCTCCCGAAGTCCACGTCGCAAAGCAAGACTGCGGTCCCTCGAGGACCACATTCAATGAGAAGATGTACCACCTCGCCAAGGGTCTGTACCTGCTGGCCACCAGCAAGGAAGGTTCGCAGAGCCCCATCTCGCGCTCCCTGACCAGCTAGCAAAGCTGACAGACCTCCCCTAGAGTACTCCGTGATCCTCCTCGGCCTCGACAACGCCGGCAAGACCACCTTCCACGAACAAGTCAAAGCCCTTTTCCTGCCCGACCGACCCGAGCCCAAGCTCAACACCGTGCCCACCGTCGGCCAGAATGTCTCGACCATCTCCTGCCCGGATATGTACCTGAAGATCTGGGACGTCGGCGGCCAGCTCACTCTGCGCAAGCTGTGGCAGAGCTACTATGCCTCCTGCCACGCCATCATCTTTATTATCGACAGCACCGACATCGGCGACGGGAATCTTGAACACGACCACTCGGGTCGGCTGGACGAGTGCCGACTGGTGTTGGAGGACGTCCTGCAGAATAGCGAAACGGAGGGCGTGCCGGTGCTGGTGCTGGCGAACAAGCAGGATCGAGAGGACTGTGTTGAGGTTGTGCGGATAAAAGAGGGCTTGGTGAAGAAGGTGTTCGAAGGCGAGAAGGCCAATGGGATTCGCGATTCGCGAGTGTTGCCTGTGTCCGCGTTAACGGGAACGGGCGTTAGGGAGGCAGTTGAGTGGGTGCAGTCGAGGGTCAAATGGAACAAGGAGTCAAGGCCGCCGGTGATGCGGTGACATTGGCTTGTTCTTATCTGGCGTCTAGGAGTAGATGGACTGTCTTGGTTAATCGGAGCCTATCGACTGGTGCGGTCAACGGGTCTTGCATGCTTTCACAATATAGATACCAACAGTCCTCCACGGCCACTATGTTCGACAATTGTCGGGGACCTTGGATTTGGCGTGGAGTCGCAGTCTGAAAATGGACCGGTTGGTCCAAGGGGTATCACGAATTTTGTCTAAACCTCGACCTGCCTTGAATTCTCAGATGACAGCAACTCCGCGATCAACCCGCCCTTATCCTTCCTCTTCATGTCATCCACCAACCTCGCATCGACCAGTGTAGAGAACTCCTTCGCCTTGGTCAGTGCAACATTGGTGCACTGCAACAAGGAAACAGCCTCGGTCGGCGTCCCGCCCAGCTTCGAGATCTGACATATCTCGCCATGTCTATTCAAGCTGATCGTGCAGCTTCCAACGCGCACCTGCTCCTCCACCCAATTCGCATCCACCAGCGCAATATCTGCCTCCTCCCCAAAGAAGCTGAACGTCACGCAAAACGGTGAGTGCAGCCAGCTCAGCGGCACGGGCTCGCGCTCCGCGGGCGTGTACACCGTCAGCGTCTCCCCCTCCATGCTCGCGTCGGGCTTGCGGAAATGGCGCAGAGCTGCGATCACGGCGAGGCATGCTGCATCGGTGAGGTTGCCGTCGTGGGAGAGGACGTGGAGGTCGACGCGAACGGACCAGCACTTTTGGCCGGCGACGAGGCAGAGCGACTCGACGTCTAGGGCGCCGGAGCGCCGCACGGTCTTCTCGAGGGTGCGGGAGAGGAGGACTTCGATCTCGGTGGGGCGGTTGAGTTCGAAGGCTGGTGATGCCATGGGGCTGAGCTCGGTGATGATCTGGAAGAGACCATCGAAGGGGCGGTCGGGGTAAGGGACTGTGACTTCGGCGGAGGTTTTGGCTAGCACTCTGAGGGGCAAATGGTGTTAAGATGGAGCCTTTTCTCAGGCAGATTGTAAGAGAGGGATCAGTAAGCGCGTACCTCGTCTTGCCCAATTTCACCTCAGCCGTGCCATATTCGTCCCCAAAGCTGAGCTCGATTGGCCGGTACCCATCGAATGCGCGGTTGTCGAGGCGCAAGTGCTCTTGCAGAGCTTGTGTGACGAATTGCTTCTCGTTGAGAGAAGGCTCTGCTTCACGGGGCATCTTGAACGTAATCTGCCCAGCAGCTTCCAGGTTATACCGCGCATGCCTGAGCTTCTGCGCAGAAGTGGGGGATGGATGTAAATGCGCCGTTTGGCTTGTGAACTTTTCGAAGCAGCCCGCCTGTGACGCAGGGATCTGGGTCACACCCACCAGTCGATGTGACGCTAGCACTACAGGGGGCTGGCCTGCAACCATGCCCCCGGGTCGAATTGTCCGAACTTCAACGACAAACCATCGGGTCTCTCTTCGTCCTCCCCCATCAATATCCGCACAACCTCGTCTACACGCCCACACATTCAACGGCAACATGACTACCGCTCATAGACCCACATTCAATCCCGTACGTATCACTCTTCCTCTACTGACGACTTCAACCCACTGACAACAACCGCCCAGGCCGTCGGCAAAGAAGCCCTCCGCGGCCCAGCCTACCACCAGCGCCTCCTTCCCGCACACACACAGCTCAAGTTCCGCAAGCCCGGCCAAGGCGGCGATGCCGACGGCGCCACCCGCGACCTAGCCGCCGAGCTCCTTGCCGCCGAAGCCGCCCACCACGCGCGCCTCACTGGAGGGCCCACGCCGTCAGCGACCGGCGACGACACAGCCTCTGAGCACCCACACGGCACCAAGCGCGGCCTGCTCGAAGCTGGCGGAGGCGGCGGAGATGACACCGAGGCGAAGCGGCGGCGCATATTAGAGGAAACGCGGCACATTGATGCGGATGACAGCGACTCGGGCTCGGACAAGGACGACGACGATGATAGCGACTCGGACGATAGTGATTCGGATGACGACGAGGCTGAGTTGCAGCGCGAGTTGGAGCGGGTGAAGAGGGAGAGGCAGGAGAAGCGCGAGCGAGAGGAGAGAGAGAGGGAGGCGGCGGAGGCGGAGCAGCGGGAGAAGGATATCGCAGTGGGCAACCCATTGCTCAACAAGCCGGACTTCACGGTGAAGAGACGGTGGGACGATGATGTAGTGTTCAAGAACCAGGCGAGGGGTACAGAGGAGAGGGGCAAGGGCAAGGAATTTGTGAACGACTTGCTCAGGAGCGATTTCCACAAGCGCTTCATGAGCAAATACGTGCGGTAAGGTTCAGGTTGGAGAGACCACAGCGTCAAGGTTAGATCAGGAGTGGTTTCAGGGCTTCCTTTTGCCCTTTTGCTTGGGGATATCATTGCAGGCTCTAAATTTACTGCCGCCCAAAAAAGCTGCATGGGCATATCGCGCTGGTTGATACACGGTCCCAGCTTGTGACAAGCACGCCGTTGCGCCAGCAGAACCCAGCCTTTGGCAGGTGGGTTAGGGTGTCGTGTTTGTCGCCACCAGCCATTCTCAGGGCCTTGGTAAAGACAGATGTGAAGAAAAGTAGTATGGTACGTTGACAGAAGTTGCAGAACGAGAGGAGGTTGGAGATACGTAACAGACAGGTCGATTTGAGGCGGTATGAAAGAACTGCAGCCGATATCCAGCGGACATCTACACTTACGCTCGTCTCGCTTTCTGCGAACCGCTGAACACATTTCCCGCAGGTACATGTACGTGCGTACGCTATGCATGGCGTAGCACCTCTCACAACTCGTCCTTGACATCCTCATCTGCCACCGCCTCTTTGGTCGCCTGTTCCGTGACACTCTCCACCGCAACTGGAGCACTGCCCTCCTTACCCATCTCCTCCATTCCGCGCTTAACAACACTGCTTAGAATCTCATACACAACCTGCGCCGCCGCCAGCGCCGTCTCCTCACCCCTCCCCTGATACGCAGGCGCAACCTCAACCACATCCGCCCCCACAACATTCAGCCCCTCAATCCCCCTCAGAATCCGGATCAGCTCACGCGTCGTCCAGCCACCGGGCTCCGGCGTGCCCGTGCCCGGCGCGAACGCCGGGTCCAGCACGTCGATGTCGACCGACAGGTACACGGGGTCGTCGCGCGGGATCGCGTCCAGGATGGTCTTGATGACGCCCGCGGTGCCGAGCTCGTCGATGTCGTCCGCCTGCACGCGCAGCCAGTTCTGCGCGCTGTCGTCCTCGAAGTCCTCCCAGCCGTCGCCGGAGAGCCGCGTACGCAGGCCGGCGTGCACGGAGGGTCGCGAGGTGTCATTGACGAGGAGGCCCTCGTTGCCGGCGAGCCAGAACATCGAGCCGTGGTTGAAGTGCGCTTGGTCCGAGAGCCAGCTGCTGGGGTACTTGGCTGGGTGCCAGGTGTCGAGATGCGCTAGAATGGGAATCATCTTAGCTGCTTGCTCTCTGCAGGGAAAGGAAAAGGGGGGTCTGAGTATACCGTCAAAGTGTAGCACCCGCAGAGGCTTTCCATGGATCTTGTTCAGGGCCCTCAGCGCCGGCAGCGCCAGACTGTGGTCTCCGCCGAGGGTGATAAGCTTCGGCTTGTGCAGCAGCGGCGAGACCGTTGCCCGACTGCCCAGCTCCAGGAACGCCTCCGACATTTGCCGCAGCGCGACCGCATTGTCCACTGGAACTATAGGAATATCACCACAGTCGAGGATCGTGGCCCAGTTTCGGTAGGGGTTGACGTTGGCCCTTGGGTTGAAACCACGGAAGGTCGTCTGCCGTGAAGACGCCTGACGAATCGCTCGTGGGCCGAACCTTGCTCCTAGAAGGAGGCTGTCAGCTATGTGACCGCTGCATGGTCGTCCTTGCGAACAAGGCTGAGACTAGCATACGTTCTTCCAGCCTCAGCCTTGTCGGGACCACCGGCCACATTGCGACTTACCAGGGCGGTAGCTGACAGCCGTATCAAAGGGTGCACCAATGATGGCAATATCGAACAGCTCCGACGGCGTCGTCAGACACTTGGCGTAATTGAGGTGAGCGAAACTGCCAATTCCCGCATAGGGCCACTAGAGTCGGACAAGACCACACGTCAGCCAAATTCTCAGCGCACAAGGCCACATGCTCTCTTCCTTCCCGTGCCTCCTCCACTGCGCCGTGTCCCCAATGTCATGCACGCACGCATTTCAACGGCTGCAGGCAGCCTTTTCATCATTTATCACATTCGAGGCGGTGAGGGTATCTGCTGCGCGCAACACCAGGTTTTTGTGACAGCCTCATTGTCATGCGCCTGGCCAGCATCTGTCTCCCTGGTGCCGATCGATCTGGTCCTCCCAGGCGTTGCGCACCGCGAAGCTTCCACGCAGTAGACGGAAAGCCGCACTAGCTTTTTGCGCATCGGCTCATCTCGCAAGCGACCGAAAAGGCAACAGACGATCGGTGTCGTGCATATGTCTGTGCGGCTTTTCAGAGGGCGAGGCACTGCCTCGCCATGCCGATAGCCTCCTCGTCTGCCTCGTCAAGCCGTGGCTACGATCAAAACAAGCCCACAGGCCCTCGCGATACTCCTGGACCAGCTGCCCAAGTCCACCATCTTACACACCGCTGAAAAAGAAACAACACTGCTGCGGGGAAGGAAAAAAAAGACTGACCTCCATCCCCCACTTATGCTCCAGCTCCGCCAGATCCTCTGCCGTCCACTCATGCCCATCGTCACCATTATTCCCGCACGCGCCCGCAAGCGAGGCGAGCACCGCTGCCGCGAGCAGTTGGATGCCGCGCATAGTCGTTGGGTGTCACGTAGTAGTATGTGTGACGCGCTGCAAGTGTCCGGTGGTGCTAAGCCGATTCGATGGAATGTTATTGGGAAAGTAGCAAGATGTGTACAGTGAAATCTACCCTCTCGCCAAAGACGAGTAAGGAAAGAAAAAATAGTGCCGAAAATGGTGGATATCTTGCTACCTGCATATCCTACAAAGTGTGCATACCGCATCTCCGGAGGCTTGATCGGAGCCAGAGCCCGCTCCGGCACCGCGCCGGGACGAGATAGCCGTGTCCGGACGACAAACCGAAACCACACATTACCAGTATCTTCTTCTTTCTCGCTTGTTACACCACGACCCTCGAGATCCCAACACATTGGTAGCATCCAGTTCTAAGCAAACTGTGCCATCATCAAGGCCGAGTCCGCAGACGCAGGGCCGACGCAAGATCTAAAAATAGAAGGTTGCACTTTGTACACTAGCCGCCGTTGAGAAAGACCGCCTATCGGTCTGCTGCAGTGAACCCTATAAAAGAAGGCGGATAGGCACATATAGATTGCCAGCGTCTGGGCGCGCCTATAAGCTCTTCGGCTATGTGCCTCATGATGCATACTACCTCTTCTTACAATGATCGTACGACGCTTGTGCGGTCTCTCTACAGGGATTGTCGATCTCTGTCCTTGGTGTCGCTAGTCATAGATGGGCTGTAACGTCAACTATCCATGTTGTAGCATGTGTACAAAATGGTTGATGTAAAGGACCGAGGCTTTGCTGCCTTGGAAGAAGATGGAAGCGTTCACCTCGCATCGCGCGCACATAAATATGGAAATCTTTTTGACCGCCAAGCCTATGTCAGTACAGAGCCGCGTCTCGGTAGTCGGCGGATGAAACTTTCTGAGGCTTCGTAACGGCGCGGGGTTATATCGGAGTATAGAGAAGCTTGAACGGCACATAGATGTTGAATCATCGAATCTTGTATATGCACTCGCCTCAGATGGCGAGCTTGTTCCACTCAGTGACATAGTTGCGTATCGTGCGTATGCGATACAAAGTCATGGCCTTTTTGCTAGTGTTATCTTCAACCAGACTGAGTAAAGGAGAAGCTCCGAAAAATCCTGTTAGCATATTCACACTGGCATAAATTTCCATGCGCGTAACTGTAAACATGGACGGCATTATGGGTCAGCAAAAGATTCAGATCTGTTCGTATTGAAAAGTTGGAAAATGAGTCGCTTCGACGAAGAAAAAGGCACCAACACGTCCAGATCTAAGGAGTTCCGTCCCACCCTCCCTCCTGGAACCCTCGGGACTCTCTCCTGTGCAAGTCCGTCCCTCGTAAAGAACCTTCGTCTCCGGAGCAGAGAAAAAGTGCCTGCCTGACTATCTTGCTTGCCTGCCTGCATGCCACCGCTTATAATCCCAAGTATGCCATTCCTGCAAACCCTAAGCTTCCTCAAAGTGCTGAGAGCGACTGCGTGACGCGAACCCAGTCGTCGTTTCTTCGTTTTCTTGACACGCTGCAGGCGCTTCAGCAGACGTTTTTGAATCTCGTCGGAGAGGAGAGTCAAGTCTCAGCAATTATTTGTTGAAGTCTCTTGCACCAAGTCGACCTCTTCGCTGTATCGTACGGCGTCGCAAGGTCGTGGATGAGCTGAATACATGGCCGAGTATGTTCGCAAATTTGCGACAGTCGGCTACAGCACTACACACTTGTGCTTCTTGGGCTTTGTTGCTACAGGAGGTTCCAGGGCGGCCACGATTGCCTGTGGTCCAATGTTAGCACCACGTGCGGACGGGAACCTTCGCGAATTTAGACTCACCTCATCAAACACATCCTTAAGCTTGTACTGCGTGAGGGCACTACACTCGACGTACTTCACGGCGCCCAACTCCTTGGCCATCCTCTCGCCGTCCTCCTTCCGCACCGGCTGCATCTTTTGCTTGGCCAACTTGTCCTTCACACCGGGGTCATCTCTCAGATCGACCTGTGTACCGACTATGAGGCAAGGCACGCCAGGGCAGTGGTGGTGGACCTCTGGAAACCATTTCTCGCGGACGTTCTCGAAGGAGGCTGGGGAGGTGACGCTGAAGCAAACGAGGAAGACATCGGTTTGGGGGTATGAGAGAGGTCGGAGTCTATCGTAATCCTCTTGACCGGCGGTATCGAAAAGACCAAGAGTGTACGGCTCGTCGCCGATCCTAATCGCAGCACACGAGAAGTCAGCGCAAGCTCAAAATTAAGGCTCGGGATAAGTCTGGTACGGGAGGGTGGACAGCCGATAGGCTAGGATGTATGGGGGATTGCCAGATTGGTTGAACGTCGGTGGCGGGAGTGTTTAGATCGAAACGCGGAACGCGGCGCTCTGAGGCACAACGCGTTATGCAAAGCGAGGGTGGCTTTTGGAGGGGTAAGCCGGTTTGCTTGGAGTCGTGGCTTACATGACCGTGACCGCGTAATTGTCGAAGACTGTGGGGACATATTCGGAGGGGAACTTGTTGGTGGTGTAGCTGATGAGGAGACATGTCTTTCCGACCGCACCGTCACCAACGACAACGCATCTGCCGCACGAGATTGATTAGCGACTGTGTGGGCCAAGTATGATCTGAGAAGTGCGATGTGTGCAGCCGCTATCTCGAAGCCGAGCTGAAGGCATAACTGCTTGTCCTTTGCTGTGACCGAGGTACATGCATTCCAGCAGTCGGCGGCAGAGGCAAAGGTCCCAAATGAACGGAAGAGGGCGAAGCCGACGCCGGGGTCGGGCGCGCAAGCGGAGGGGCAGTACGGACTTGATAGTTGCGACCACCATCTTTCAGAGGGCAGTGCTGCACCTTGGAGGAGCAGTGGTTATGTAGGTGGTATGATGCAGCTGATGGTGATGCTGGTAGCGATTCAGCAAAGCAAGCTGATGTCGTGCTTCGGTGGTGCTTGGGCTTATCGGATGCCGTCGCCTATATGATGTGATGCAAGATGGTGATGGTCGAGGAGAGCAGAGACTGCGGCTTGGGCAGGCTTGGGCTGAAGGGACGTGCGAGGGTTGCTGGCATGAATGTTGAATTTGAATGTCGGTTAGTAGATTGGGTGTTCGGTGCTGCTGTTGTGTTGCTGTTGTGTTTCGATTGAAAGATGCGATGGAGTGCTGGCTGCTCCGGTAGTGGGACAATGACAATGACAATGACAGTGGCAGTGGGACGAGGACCAGGTAGCAGGAGGCTACAAGATTGCAGATTGTTTGCAGGATTGAAGAAGTCGAGTGTTGTTGGAGAAAAAAAAAGGCCGAGCGGTCTGGGAAAGGTGTAAAGTGAAAGATGCAGCGGCGGCAAGGCCAAAACGAAGGTGCCGCAGCAGGTCAAGTCGAGTTGTGCAATAGAAAGGGTCAGTCAGCCCATGAAATTGAAGATTGATGCTGCTGCTGGTGCAAGGAACTGCAACTGAGTGCAACTGGGCTGATGGCTGACTGAAGCAGAAATCAACTGAGAATTAGATTGCTGAGTAGCGGAGGGGTCAGCCTCATGAACACCTGGGCACCAGAGCAAATTGTTTGGAATTGAGTTGATAGTGGTCCTGGTATTGGTACAGAGGGAAGATGGGCAAGGCAGAGGAGGCCGGAACCACAAGCTCGTGCAGGTGGGAGAGGGCAGCAGGTCCGCGGGTGGGACAGCACTTCGACTAGACTGTCGTGAGTGATGCGATCCATGCCTGCTGCTCCAAATCAAGGTGGAGAGCCTCTGTTGGGGTCTAGGGCCCCCCGACCCTGGCCCAACCTCCTGCTCTACGGAGTACTTACTGCAACAATTTATGCCAGACACTGGGATTGGACACGGCTTTTTGATTCTTCAATGTTTCTTTGTGCCTAGTGGCAGTATGTTGCATTAAACCCATAGACTTAGTTACCAAAGAACAAACTGTTGCTGGATTTTCGACACTGCAAAAGTATTCAACAAGTATGTTTGCCCAAGATAATGGCAGTCACATGGGAGATTGTCCTGCAGGGGAGAGGAGTGCTGGTTTTGGGTCTAGAGCTTTCTACAATCAATACAAGAACGCTGCAGCAAATTGTGTGCACTGAGGCCCCAAGTGATGGGAATAAGAATCTGCAGGAAAATCATCATTCGATTGTCTTTCCATTCTACTGTAAAGCAGCTGAGGCACATAAGCTGTTTGCGGCATTCTTCATTTTGCCATGCAGCCCTCGGATTTCCCTGCCCGCCCCCTGGTTGTCTGAGCCAAAGCAATCACATGTGGCCCTCGTCCAAATGGTCAAGTTTGCAATGGCAGAGACCTAGATTCTCATTGTTCCGTCTTCCAGAACTCCCCTTTTTTTTGGATCTTGATCCGCTGCATTGATAGAAAGTGCTGGGGCTGGTGCAACCTCGGGCTTGTCACTTTCACTGCCAATATGGCATAATCCGTAATGGTGCTAAGTACTTTACGTGGACGATCCATACCACATCTATCGACAAGCAATGGCCAAAGCTTGTTTTCAGCGTACATATATGAGGATATTATGCTGGCACAAAAGCACCTCAATGTCGGATGTCCTCTCTGCCTCCGTGGAAAAGAAGTAGTCCGATCCTTTACGATCAGCAGAGGGATTGTCTCTACATGAGCCGCGTGCCGCACCGTTGTTCCAAACAATTTCGTCAGTAATGACGGCAGATCGCCCAACGATGCGACTGGATAGACGATTTCGCACTTATCTTTAGCATCTAAACGCTCACGATATCAGATCAGATGGTTCTCTGCTCAAGGACGCAATAGCCACCATCAACAAGCAGACACGCCGCCACGCCGTCGGCGCACTAAGCTGGTCCTCCTGCCCTATCTGGCGGTAGTCTACGCCTTACAAGCATCACGCAAAAAGAATGATTGACGGACAATTCTCCTGCCATTGTCGCATGATTCCAGAATATTTGCTTCGCTTCCAGCCGGCTGAAGTACCCCTGTCTTCATCTACATCTCACAGCCTGCAAAAGTAACATGCCGGATGCACCCTAAGCACCGCCCGACTGAAGCAGCAGACGAAGCAAATCCGTGCGGCTGCTTGTTTCCCTTCTATGTCGAGTAGGATTACTTTCGTGCAAGACCCCTCCACGCACGTGGGAGAATTGGCTCGGGCAAGGATGGAGCATCTGTCACCATGCAACCCATCCCACGGCCTTGATTTTTGTTGCGACGTGCGCTGGTGCGTCGCGCTCGGGGGGACTTCTACTTCGTGGCCTCGTGAATGTTCCCTTCCGGCCTCAGCGGGCAGTTTGGTCGAAACGGCCGCTGAAACAACAGGGCCTGCCTCTGCAAGGCATCCCACTTGACGATCACCGCTCCGTCAGACTGGTTTGCCAAAGTGCATATCCGCAGCGTACAGCAAACTAAAATGTGGCTCGCACTACTGACTCGCAGCTGCTTTGCTTGCCGGCAGGATAAGCGTGGTAGATGACTTGCATCTTGCATTTATATTTCCGATCTGGCGAGTAAGCCAGTGAGCCCTTGAACAAGGCCCATGAGATCTAGCTCATGTCATCCCATGCGAGTCGGATGACCACAAGCATCTGTTGGCTTGGAAGATGATGAGGGCTTGTTGACGGAGTAGTAGAATGTTTTGACTAGAGGCCGAGATGTTGTCAGTTGCGGTAGGTTCAATTCCCTTCCCACCTGCGGCAAGATCCGCTGTGATAGCAACCATGTGAAATTTAGACCATTTGCTGGAAGTGTACGGGGGCAGCCTCGCACTCACACCTAGACATGCTTTCACCTCACATCTTACGACTTACATCTCACTCACACCTTGTCCTCGTTGCACGCTTCTACCTGGAACAAACACACACTCACCAACCTCACAAAGCACACACGAACAGTCCAACTAACTGTACAGCCACACATCTGACCTCATCAGCCTCAAATCCCAAAATCGTGCAAGCACACCAAAGTACCTCAAACCCCCAAACGCATGATCCCACTCCACCATGGCGCCCCCACCAAACCTCGACGACCTGCTCGCAAATTACCTCACCCTACTCGACGAATACACCACGCTACGCACAGAGCTGTCCCGCCTCCAAACCGCCACCTTCCAGCACCTCGCGCGGGCCAATTTCGCCGCCGAGCGCGGGATGCGTTTCGGGCCGGACTACTACGACGAGCGCATGCAAGCCCAGCGGCGGGTTCAAATCTCAGAGACCACTGCTGAAACAGGGCTTACGTTCCAGGTCGTGAAAATTGCTGCCTCTGAGGCTGAGACGCAGACTGAGACAGCAGCAGCGGCCGAGCAGGATGAGAAGGAGGACGACGCAAGCGCAACTAAGACGGAGAAGCCAAAGAAGAAGACTCAATCCAGGGACCCGATCCGCTGGTTCGGCCTGTTGACGCCGCCTGCACTGCGGCAGACGCAAGCTAGTGCCGTCGAGGCTGTTGAGCGCGTGATCCCGAAGCTGCTGACAGTGGAGGCGGAAATGCGGCGGGTGGAAATTGAGGTGCGGCGGGCGCGGAAGAGGAGGGCTAAGGCGGAGGTTGTTGCGGCGAAGGAGCAGGATGGGGTGCAGAGGGCTGCGAGGGAGGAGGCGGCGGCTTCGTAGCCTACCTCGTCACAGAGCCATCTTTGGAGACATTGCGCAGGGCCAGTACGGATGTGACTTTGTCTTCCAATTGATTGAACAGGATGGACGACAGAAAGCCACTGGAACATCGCATTTCGCAATGAAGGACGGACTGGGGCGTGCTTAGGAGGGGGGGAGGGGCAAAACCCTAACCCGCTGCAACACGACTACGCGAAAGTAGAACAAACCTGTTCACATCTCCAACAACCTTCACCTCGCGCGCAGGTATTGCTGTCGTTGGGCTGGTCTCTCGATTCCGAAAGGGAAAGAAATCAGATCTGCAAGATGGAAGCCCAAACACGGCCGTCCAGTGAAGCACACGAACTCCTGCGCCGCCACCTCAGAGCCTAGGCGAGGCGCAACGCGTTGCACTTCAAGGAATGACCCACAGTAGCGCGCATGCTCTGTCTCCGGCGCAGGAAGGACCGTTCTAGTAGACGGAACCTCATATTTTGGCTCCGCAATTGAGAACCCAAAGTCGAGCTTCCTAGACCCGGGCTGCAAGGTGAGCTGTCCGCGGTGGACGAGGAGAACCATCATAGCAGCAGTACTCCGCCAAGGGGCAAATACCTCAATGGCTATGCAACATGAAAACACTGGACGGGCGACTTCCTTGACTCAAGATCTGCCTAGGAATTTTCTGGTCCGAGCCTGCAAGGCCCCCAACGTCCACCACAATACCCAGTATTCGCAGAGACCTAGGCTTCAACCCCAAAATGAGCAAAGCCTCCATGACAGTGGCGGAAGTCATCACTGCTTACAAGCAAGACTTGAATGACCAGATCTGCACTGAAGAGTTTCGAAGACATTCTGCTGTCGTCATGCGCAGCGGTGCGCAACCGCATCAACAAGCTGATCGACGCCGGCATCATGAGTAAAGCGGAGTCCGCGAACGCTATCAGATGAAGCTTGGCTTGCTGGCTTTGGACAGAGTGTTGATCACCACTGAGTTGGAAGCTTCTGTAGATGAACATGGCTTCTGGTCCTGTAATCGACACAATAACATCCACATTTAAATTGCACTTGACTTTCGAGACAGCACCGTCTTGTCATACTGCGTATTTGACAGAAGAGACGCAAGCCGTGTCGGCTGCTGATAAGCCTTTAGCACAGAGCAAGTCAATTACCAATCTCAAGGATGTTTGTCAAGAAGGCATACGGACCTCGATGATACATGATCCTTCCCTGGGATTCAGTGATTGATCTTGCTCCATCTCGAGTAAGGGTCATACGGCGCAGAACTTAAGCCGAGGACGAGAGACCTGTGAAGATCTCATGACTGATAGGACGAGACTATATAATCCATTTTGAATACTTGCGCATATCTCAAAGTGTATGATGCCTACCTGGGAGCCGGCAAGTGTTGATTCCGCAGGACGTGTGCTGTCCTGTGTGCAGATCAGATCTGCAGAGTCTACCATTTCGCTCCGCAGATTGATCTGTAGTGATTTCATCTTCCTACGGATGCTGAGCCTAAGTGCTTTCATCGGAACCGACTCAGTCCAACACGGATGCGCTGGTATGGCTGAAAGATGCAAAGACATGAGAGCCCCAGTTTACCAATAAATGCACCAGCTCAGACAGAGCTTTCTAGATATTTCCACAGGCAGATATGTCCAAGTGTTGGCTCGTAGACCTTTGATGATGGCGCATATGTCCGCAAACGCACAAAACTGCCAGGGTGGAAAAGAAAAGCAGAAAAAGTGATCCCACGCAGGAACTAACTGCGACCATCTGCTTATGAGACAGATATCATAATCACGAGACCATAGGATCAGTATGATGTCAAACGAAAGTATATATGTAGAAAGTGTGGTTGTGGTCATGTTGAGCACGGCGCGGAGCTACCACTAGTGTTGTTTGGCCTCTAGAAACTTAGGTGGTGACGGCGCGCTTGGACACGAACCGCTAGATATCCAAGACGCCCCCTTCATCTCATTTAAAAGGCATTCTAGTGGTAAATTCTACTCTATGTCTAGTATCCAGCGACTTCAGGAGTGGCAGGAATGGCGGGCTTATCTGTGATGACCTTGCACTCCTCTTTCCAATTCTTGGGGGTGAATTTGTCGACGATCGACTTGAATGCAGCCTGTCGAATAGTTAGCGTGATGAATCTGCAGAAGTGTAATTGCAACGGTTTAAATATCAACTTGCCAAAGTGCAAAAGCTTTCATCCCCTTCTAAGTGGTTGCCTTGCGACGCGCAGCCAGGGATCGTCACGACGTCGTCGTTGTACCGAATCCTGACGTAGTATCCATCCAGCTTCTTCTTCTCAGCCTCGCTTAGCTCTTCAGTCGCTTTTCGGCCAATGCCAGGTGGCGGTCGTCCAGCCGGTGATGTTGAGCCAAATAGTGAGCCCAGCCAGCTCGTCTTCGCAGCCGCTACAGCCTCGCCAGCTTTCGTGGCGACCGAACCCTCCGCCTTTTCAAGAATATTCGCCAGCCGAAATAATTCGAACGCAATGTGGCTCGTGAATGGCGGCCACTTTTCAGTCTTGAAAGCTCCCACACTGGCCAAACATCCTGCGAGTGTGGTGTCGTGCGTCCCACTCAGCCCGAACTTGATCGGCGTGGCAGCCTGGCCGCTCTTACGCATCAGCTCGTACTCGCCGTCCGCAGGCGTCTGCTCCACACTGCCCACCATACGCGCCGTAATATCGCCCATGAGCCCACCTATGCCCAACGTACGATATTCCTGCGACTCCCTAAACCCGGAGAACCACTCCTCGACGCCGATCTTCTCGATGATCGCCCGTGCCTTGGGGTCGTAGAAGCTCTTGGGTAACCGCGTTTCCGGGCCGTGGGCGTCGGTCGAGTTGACTGTGTCCATGAGGCCGGAGAGGCGAGGCTTCGCGTCGACTGCAACCTTTCCTTCGGGCATCCATTTCCCATACACCTTGGTGAGATAGGCCATTTCCTCGGATGGGTTCCATCGCTCCGCTGTGCGTCGGCCGAATGCTTCTGAGAGAACAGCTAGGCGGCGGCAGGTGGCATCGTTTGGGAGAAGGGTCTCATCAGTCAAGGCCCGGCTTAGGATGGTGGGGTTCGGAAACTCGGCGTGGCGGGCTTGTGTAGGATAGAGGCCGGCGAAAGCTTGCTGCATGGATTCTAGGGCGCGGGGAACGGGTGTGGCGCGAAGATAGATGAAGTCTGGAGAGGAAATTGTCTTAGGCAAGAAGCCCAGGCGGTCTACATACAGCGTTCGGAGACGTTCGCCAAGTTCGAGAGTAGTGAGCCGGCCCTTGTCCGTGAGCATACCTGGTCTAGGGTCAGTGTAAAAGGTAGAATATCTAGCCTGGAACACACAACTCACCCATGTCGCATACAGCGTCCAATTCACCTTTAGGACCGGAAGCTATAACTGGGGCGTCGTTGGACCCGAACGTCTCGAGACGCCTCTTCCACTCGAGGGTTGAGAAGACGGTTCCTTTCCCATCCTGCGCCCGTTCCATCACAGCACTCCTCATGTGAAAGACAGCGGCGCAGTAAGGCCAGTAAGGCTGGAGTCCGGCATTTTGGAATCGTGGAGAGACCGGCGTTCGCTCGCCGTGCCGAAGTAGAATTTGGACTTGCTGTAGCTCGAGACCTGCAGGGTAGAGCTTCTTCAGCTCTTCCTCTGTATAAGGGCTGCGGACCCGTACAGATGTCATGTCGTCGTCGTGTAGAGGTGCGTGGTAGGTGCAAGTTATGCTGAAACAAACCGCGAGAGACTGATAGGACGAGTTTCCCAACAGCCCGAGTCACGCTTCTAGACTTGAACTCGGGAGTGAAGCTGTACCACAGCTGCAGGCCGGGTGGGACGAGTGTGAGCAGCAGTTTATAGGAAGCAAAAAAGAATGAATAAGCAATAAGGTCGTATGTAGTTGCCAGCACATCCAATACACACACTCCCGACTCGTCGCCCTGCTGTGCTTATGGTCCACGTTCCGAGAGGTTGGCAGATCACCGGCTGGTCGACCTGTTCGTTTACTGCCGGGCAAGGTATGGACGGAGTGACGTCGGCGGCTCGCTAAAGCAGGCGGACAGCAGAGGCGGAGCCGAGTCGGCTGCCACTGTTCAATTCCACTGGGCAAGGGTCAGGGCTTCAGAAGTTGCGAGAATCAATTCACGGGAGTCGCGACCTTGAAGCTCTGTCGCGGTGTTTCGATAGCTCAACACCACAAGAGGCTACGAGTGCTCTGCGGTATCGCATAACGCGACGGTCGCATGATATTCACATAATCCACAGCGTCGGCGATCGAAGGGCCATGCAGTCATCGCAAATGATATGCTTGCCATGTCGCAGACAGCTCCTCGCCTCGACTGTCCACAGAGCGCGGTTGCCTAGCTCTGCACAGTGGCAGCCCCGCGCGTCTACGAGGCCGACATCTTCTGCTGCGCCAACGCCGACGCCACAATCGGGCCCGCGTTCGGATGACGATTTCTTGAGCCTGCTCGACAGTCCAGAAGTTGAGGAGCCGTGGGGAACAGGACACAATCGAACGGATGCATCGGACACATCACCTACCGGGGGCCAACGCGTCCCGAGGCGGTTCAGGACGGTCGCGCCAAAGGAGAGGTTGTTCAAGAAATTCAAACCAAAAGACAAATCTCTCAAGCTCTTCGAGAAGATTGTTAGGGAGCAGGGCGCCCAAGACGAGAAAGCAGATACGCGACGGCGGGATCTCACGCCAGAGGCAGTCGAATGGTACACCAACTTGGCAAGTTTACGACCGATGATGAAGGAGAAACCAATCGAGGAGTGTCTCGAGTTCTTCATGGACCAGCTATGGAACAAGACACCGTACGAGGGCCGGAACAAGCTGCTCAAACAGCGAGGCACATATCTGCTGGGAAAGGTAGCCGAAGCCAAAATTCAAGATTTCGGTAACAAAAGGTTGCCCTCTGTGGCTCAAATTACTCAAAATCTCCACGAGATGGACGCCCTGGGGTCGGAAAGATGGAGCATGATGATGATGGATCTAATTAAAGCCATCATTGGCATATCGTCACGCCGGAAACTCTACACAAGCAACGAGGCTCACACTACGGCTATGGCTAGAAAGGAGGAGCTTCTGAACGACGTGGTAAACAGCTGGATCATGTTCCACCGATACAGAATGACCGCCGACGACTCTAAGTTACAGACCTCGGTGGAGGCCGAATTCCGCTTACCAGAGATCAACACCGAAGAACTAAAGGAGTTCGCATGGAGACATGACTACAAGGGCGCTCTGGGCTGCATCTTCCCTAAATGGGAGGAATGGAGGCGACACATGACGCACATCCCCGCGGTCGCCATTGCCACCTTCGTGTTGCTGGTCGACTCTGCCCATTCGAATGTCAGCCTTCGGCAGAAAGCAAAACCTTTGCTGGTCCCGATTGGTCACGTCGTAAGCGCTTGCCCCTTTCGACAGCCTGTGCTCGTCAGATTACTCCAACCCTACCCGACAGTTCTTCTCTACGTGCTAGGTCAGTGGGATGTGCTCATCCAACGGCTTCATGGAATGAAGGGAGACGACGAGGAGCACAAGCAAGAGAGGGCGGAAAGTATCAAGACAGCGGCAGTAACACGACCTCTTGATGTGTTGGGACCGCACCTCATGGGCAAGATTACTACTGCCATTAGCCTGCTCGATTCAACAGCGCTGGAAAATACATGGAGAGAATGGTGGGGCGAGGATAGACACGAATTGGACCGCCAGAGGCTGAAGAAGCACCCCGAAATCTTCGACTATTTCATCTTGGCTTTTACCGCGCTGAAAAAGCCAAACCGTGCCATTGATGTCTGGGATGCCATGACACGGAGCGCCGAGCTCTCTCCAACGCTGGCGACTTGGAAGTCCATGATTGAAGGGTGCCGAAGATCAAAGAACGCGCCAGGCATTGAGAATGTGTGGAGGAAAATGATGGCTTGGGCGAAGGAAGTGGGTCAAACCCCGGACTATACCATCTGGTCGACCAGGATCGTTGGCTTGATGGAGAGCGGCGAGCCAGAGGCGGGCTTGCGCGCTCTCAATGAAATGGCTCAGCTTTCCATAACCGCAAAGGGCACCCCTGTGAACATCGATGTCGTCAACGCCGCCGTCGCAAGCCTTTTGAGACTCAATGCCACGACTGCCGCCAACAGAGTCTTGACCTGGGCGGCGAAGCAGTACGACGACAACAGAAAGATTGAGCCCAACGTGGTCACATACAATACGCTTCTGAGCCCCATGGCCAGGCAGGGCGAGTCCGCGCAGATCAAGTCCACACTCCAGATGATGGCCGCGGACAATGTCAAGCCCGACGCAGCCACCTACACCATCCTACTGGAAGGCCTCATCAACGAGGATCTCGACCCCAAGCAGCAGGCCGACAACGTCACAGAGCTCCTTTATAACATGGAAAAAGAAGGCATCATCGCCAACCAACAAGTCCTTGGCCGCATGCTGCACCTGGTCCTGCGCAACGGCAACCACACGCAGAACCATAGAGAAGGCGCCGCCGGCGTAATCCTCGAGCACATGCAGAAGAAGAAGCAGCATCTCAGCCCGCACATGTACACAATCCTCGTTCAGCACTATTTTGCCCGCACTCCGCCCGCGATCGCCGAGGTCGACGCGCTGCTGACGCAGCGCAAGAAGAACAGCGACCCCCGCTTCGACCGCGTTCTCTGGGAGTCTGCCATCCGGGGCTTCGCGACCGCCGGCGAAGCGGACCGCGCTTATGAGGAGTTTGACCGGGCCAATATGTACGGCTACGCCCTCACGCTCGACACCCTCGAGGTGCTACTGCGCGCCACGGTCAAAAATAGGAACACAACCGCGGCGCGTGCCATCGTCGACTCGGTCAAGGCGCATAACGGAGCGAGCGTTGAGGGTGCGAATAACAGTCTCAGGGTCGACTCAGGCGAAGCGCGCTGGGAACGGTACTGGGAGCATGCGTTCTGGGGGTTGGCGATGGACGAGGGACTGTTGAGCGCTGCAGAATGGAGGAGGCTTAGGGACAAGAATGGTGCATTGCGGCAGGTAGACAATGCGTCTCAGTCTAGTGCTGTTGGGGCATGAGGTCGATGTGCCGAATGCATCTGTATAAACGCATCTATCACACCACGAATATGACGAAGGACCTGAATTTATCCTGTGAGGTATCTCAAAATCATAATGTGGACATATCACGGCGTTCTCGCTTCGTGTCCGCCAGCCTCAACGCCAACGCCTGAGCTTGGCTTTGCAGTGTGATATTGACACTGAGCCAGACTCCCCCACACAAGGTCGCTTCTCCCACCCCTCACCAGAGAAACGCAGCATGCTTTTCTTTGTAATCGAAGATCGTCCTGAGCGTCGTGCTCCCATTTAAGCCTCGCATTTTAGAGCACTTCGTTTGCAAAAGCCGGGCTGGTCCGTCCTCCGACCTCGCGTGCCGAAGTCAAGAGCGCATATTCGCGACTGGATCAATCAGCTCCTTCATCCATCTCTTCATCCTCACCCCTCCCAGCCCTCTCCTCCTCTTGCCCTGTCGCAGCTGCACCGCCACCCAGTAATCCCACCACTGCCTCCAGCGCGCCCACCTCATCACTCCCTACCCGCTTACCCTCGCCCTGCCACTCCCCATCCCGCACCTCGCCATTCGCACCCAATTCAAGCCCCCTAACACTCTCAAGGTGCTTCCTCGCCGCGCTCTCCACATACTCAACCCGCTCCTTGCGCCACGTCCGCCTGCCCCCCTCACTACTTCCGCCGCCAGCCTCCGCCACGGCAGGCCGCAGCTCCGGCATCAGCGTCCCCAGACTCGTGCTCAGCGCGCGCAGCGCCTGCAGCTGCGTCAGCGCAAAGGCCGTCGTGGTCGTCAGCGGCGTCGTGGCGTCGGCTTGCGCGAGGTCACCCTTGTCGCGGAGGAAGGCGAGCGGCGGGGTGGGCTCGATCGTCGGCAGCGCGGCGGTGGTGGCAGCAGAGACGGTTTTGGCGCTCTGTTGGGCTTGGCCGACGATGGCGCGTAGCTCGGCGAGGAGGCTTGCGGTGCGGGTTTGCTCGGCGAGGAGCATTGTGTTGAGCTTTTGGGAGGCTTGGAGGCGGCGGCGGAGGCGCGTTACCGAGGCGAAGGTGGGGGCGTCGGGGTGGGTTTCGTCGGCTTCCGAGGTTTGGTTGGTGTCGATGTCCATAGCATCGCCATCTTTGTCCGGGGTATTCTTGTCATTCTTTCCAGGCAGAGTAATCGCGTTCGGGGGCAAGTTCTCGAAATTCAGGCCCTCGTAGTGGCCCAGACGCATCCAGTCGCGATCCTCGGGCTGCACGCACAGGATGTTGCGCATGACATAGATCTCGAACTTGTCGAAATTTCGGTCGATCGACGTGCATAACAGCGTCTCGAGCTGATGCGTGCCGCTGGCGATCTCGGTGCGCGCGCGCTCGTCGATCTCTTCTTGCGTGAGCGGTGGGCCGTCATCTTCTGGAGGGGGCGGCGGTTGTTGCTTGCGCTTGCGTTTTGATTTTGTGTTGGAGGTTGTTGAAGCTGGCTTGCCGAAGCCGAGAGAGGCGGCGGGTGCTTTGAGGAGGCTTTCTTCGATCGAGGTCAGGCCTTTTTCGGAGATGATGTTGACGCTGTTGATGATTTCGTCGAGGAGGGACTGCGCCGGCTTGATTAGCTTGGTTATGGTAAGTGTTGAGAGAGATTGCGCACCACTGGCGGATAGCCAAAGTGCTCCGTGAGGAGCTCAGTGTCTGTATTTGGCTCGGTCATTGTGGAAGTGTGTTAGATTTGGTCTTGAGGGAAGTCTCGGAGGACGCGCCCGCAGACGCGTCGACCGTGTTTGGGCAGGTGAGGCGCCAACTAGCAAACTAGCACAGCAGGGGTCGCCTGTGAATCCGGGATGGCGGTTCTCGCTAGAGCGCCCGGCATTCAGGTTTAGGGGTCCATTTGGGCCCAACGTCACTCGAAGATTGAACCACCTTGTGGACATGACTGAGTCCAATCTTGCTCAACTCGTATTGTACATTAACACCCATATCCTTTTTCTCACTCAATATCTATCTCTTCTGCTCTTCCGCTAACCCGCCATGCTCCCCTCACACATTTCCTAAATGGATAAGCTCAAGGAAATCAAAAAGGGCGGCTGGCACCCGGCGGCCGACGGAGTACGTTTCCATGCTTGTGCCACAGTCTCACATCATGCAATCCTGCGCGATGCTACTTCGTACCTGAGCCCCTAGTTGCTGACACTCCCCCTTCCTCTCTCCCCAGGGCAACAAAGGCACCTTCGGCATCCGCAACAAAGTCAACTCCACCCTCGGCCGCGGCGGCGCCGACCACGCCAGCTCCCACCGCGACGCAGTTCCTATCTCCTCCCTCCGTGATCCAGCCTCTTTCGCCCCACCGCCCAAACGCGTCGACGGCGGTATCCTCCCACCGCCAGGTCGGGCTGGTTCTCAGCAGCAGCCGCTGGCGCTCACGCAGTATGGCCACCAAGAAGCTGACGATGACGGCTACGACGAGCCTCCACCCCCACCACGGCCTTATCGCGCCGATACCACCGGCCTCTCTACCACAAACCTTCCCCCGCCGCCTAGAAGGACAGATGGCGGCGCATCGCCCGTGAACGCAAGAGGCACGCCGCCACCTCCGCCATATACTCGCTCCACAGTCGGCGCAGGCAAGCCACCGCCGCCGAGTCTGCCGCCTAGACTGCCACCGCGTCAGAACGCCAGCTCACCTGCACCAGAGGCGTCGAGTCGTAGCATGGGAGCTTTCTTGAACAAGGGCGCTATGGATCGTCTTGGGTCTTCAGGCGTGTCAGTGCCGGGGCTGGGAATAGGTGGTGGTGGAGGAGGAGGAACCAGTGCCAGGCCGCCGCTCCCGCCACCGAGTATGGGGCGGAGCAGTCCGAATCCGCCTAGCCCGGCTGGCTCGGGGATGAGCAGCGAGCTGCAGTCGCGCTTTGGCAGATTCGGTATTGGTAGTGGCTCAGCACAGCAAGGCACTGCATCAACACCGTCACCGCCGCCAGCAGCCCCAGCACAGGGCACGACGTGGGCGCAGAAACAGGCTGCACTACGGACGATGTCGGATTTCAAGAAGGACCCCAGCAAAGTCTCCTTCTCGGACGCCAAGACAGCCGCAAGCACCGCCAACAACTTTCGGCAGCGGCATGGGGAGCAAGTTGCGGCCGGGGTCAAGACGGCGAATGGGCTGGATCAGAAATATGGCGTGAGCGGCAAGGTGGGAGGGTATATGGGTAATCAAGGCAGTGCCGCTGGCAGTGCGAATGCGCAGCAGCCGCAGTCGCATCTGAGTACCATTGGGGCTGCGGCGAATGGCGTGCTGGGTAAGAAGAAACCACCGCCTCCGCCGCCGCCGAAGAGGAAGCCGGACTTTGGGGGTGGTGGTGGAGGGGATGGCGCTGGGGATGGGACTCCGCCCCCGGTGCCTATGTCGACGAGGCCGAATTTCTAAGGAGAGAGTCACTGATTTTGTTGACATTGAGTGCATTTTGAGCCTCGAAACTGCTTTGTGTGCATTGCGGCATTGCATTGGCGCGTGGGTTAGCATAGGTTGCTCTTGATCATTCGTTTGGCCGGAGGCCCTAAAAAGGAGCCTCCGAAGGTGGTGTTTCTGTCATGCTCTTCTACAACCCATGAACAAATTGAAGATTCGCCCATTGCAATCTTGGAATTAAGGCCCGCGAAGCGAAGGCCACATCAGGGTCGTCCTAGGCAGAGGCAGCATATGCCGAGCAAAGTAAGAGGACTTGGAATTCAGTACGCCTCTACCAATTTGAAGCAAGAACAGCCGTTGGGCGGCAATCGCACTACTTTTGACTAACCAATGATTCCCTTGCAGGGTTTTACCGGAAAGAAAGTTGCCAGTTGGTAAGGCCGTGAAAGGAAGCAACTACGTTCAGGAAGCCGTTCAATGGCAACACAGTCCTACGCGGTCCCTCTGCAATTGTGTGGTGGGGATTCGGGATGTTATGAGTCGAGCGAACGAAATTTGAACCGGCAGAGTGTCGACGAAGACTAGCTGTGTTCGGGTACGACACAGCATGCAGAGCCCACGCTGTGATAGTAAAAACTCCTAATCACGAACGGTATGGAGCACCTGCACAATAGGCCAGTAGTTGGAGGCATCATCAATGGTATTATTTTTCTCCCACCCCGCAGAACCCGGAGCATGGATTCATCTACTTGCAAAACGCTTGGTCCCCTCCTGTCTTCGCAATGCGTGAAGACACAGTCCGACCGTATGAAAACCAAAGGCAAAGAACAAAGAAGCCATATTTCTCCTTTAGACCTTCATCTGGGACAGACCGTGCTTCCAGAAGATAAAGTAGGGTGTGACACCGTCCTCACTACAACACAGTCAGCAAAGTCCACCGATTGATCGGTTCGTGCAATGTCATGAATGACCCAAATCTCATCCCACACGCCGCATCTCAACACGGAGACTTGCCTCAACCACTGCGAGGCGAGCGCACATGTCCTTGGAGCATATGGAACCGTGCCTTCGCTCACGCTAAAAGGCCGAGGCACAAACTCATCTAAAGCACCGCTGGCCCGTCTCCGGGCACAGTATCGCAAGGACTTGAACGCTCTTCCTGCTTTCCCACCGAGAGACAGACAGGACCGGCCCATTCTCTTATGCCAGTGGAGGCAGCGCGCTGTTACTGGTGCATGGCCCCGAGGCTTTCCTCCATGGGGTCATTGCGGGCGTGGGATGATGAAAATCAACAAAGGGCGGCGGATGGCTTACCGGTAGTTAAGCAGAGCAACCATGCCATCAGGGTTCATGGACTCGCCGGTGTAGAACTCGAAATCCTTGAAGTTGGCAAGGAGGGTCTCCTTGACAAACTTCTGGGCGCCGGTCTCGAAGGCCTTGACCTCGGCCTCGTCCTTGCCCTGCTCCTGCAGCTTAGCCTTGACAGACTTCATGTATCCTGCGAGGGTGTCAGTATGCCCAGTCTTCTTTCACTATTGTTTGGTCCTTCAGCCAAGGAAGGAGGCGGGACAGCGTACCCTTGAGGTAGGTCAAGTAGCCCTTCTTGTCGAACTGGGTGCTCTGGAGACGGAAAGAGGCGACGATGTTGTTGACCTTGACCTTGGTGTCGTCAAGATCCTCGGGAGCGTCCTCGGCGGAAGCGTTGGCACCGATGTCTGATTGGAAAAGCACCATTAGCACTCCTTTCGATCGACCAGCGGAGTAGGCAAACAAGCTGGGCCTCAAACGTACCAACTTCGACACCACCCTCCTCGATCATGGCACAGTCGGCCTCGTAGACGATGTCGTTGACCTCCTTGAGATCGTACGAGTCCGAGATCATCTCATCGTCGGTGATAATGTCCTTGAAGATAATCATTTTGGCGGTAGGGAGAGAAATTTGCGAGGGATTGGATTGGAGGAGTTTGTTGATCAAAGGAGGTGGACTTTGACTTTGAAGTTGTCGAAGCAAAAAAATTGGGCTTCAGCGCGGGGAGGCGCTTGCGAGACCCACCAAAATGAGGGGTCTGGATTGCATCGCCCAGCACAGCCAGCCTTACCTAATCCTTGCTGAATTACATAAGGAGCATCCCCCCCCCCTTTTTTTTGTCATTCGGATTCGATCCGAGATGACTTCGAAAACACCAGATGGATTTGTTGAAGTCTTTGAGGAAGCTGCCTCTTCTCAGCTACCAGCAATGTCTTGGCGATCCTATTCATCACATGTCTCCCACCAAAGAAGGTCACAGTATCTCTCAGTACATTCGATCACTCCGAGACCGGTTGCCAATACTGTCCAGAAAGCGAAGACAAAACCCCTGACAACTGAACATTGTGAGGCTTGCTTGACAGGGCGGCCCAACAGCCTGACAGAACTTGCACTGTCAAAACGATTGGACGAACGACTGGAACTTCAAGTGACGGCAACGCCGCGATGGGCGATGGAGACTTGGGTATCCCTCGCAGAATAGCAAATAGCCTCAGTAAGCGGCTATCTGCCGACGATGCCAGCGCCGTCCGAGGCGCCCAGCAGGTCTGAAACTGAGGCAATGCTACAGATGCGCCCTTAGTTCGATAATGCAGACTGCAGCATTGTAGACGCGCAGTCAGGCACAGGCCGGATGCATAATTGAACAGGTCACCTTCGTCATGCACGGCTGTCAAGTAAGACGAGTGTAAAAGCAGATTGCGATCCGATGCTGCCTGGGACTGAAAAGAGGATGAGCATGCTATTTTCCCTGTCTTCCCTATTTTCCCATCCAAGTCATCCTGATTCCTTCCATCACACTCGTGAAAGTGGTCCGACCAGTGGCAAAACAACAGCAGACCTCGGAAGACCGGACTCTTACAAATAGATCTTGCCGAAATTGTTCAAAAGACGCTACCGCCACTTACACTTCTGCTCACACCACCGGGGCACCCGACCCATCAGCACCGTCATCTTTCTCCCTAGACTCTTTAATACCGCCAGAGGCACTTCTCGTGCCAATTGATCCTCCCACAGCTGCATTGGAGGAGTGTCTTCGATTTCGACCCTCTCACAACACAACAGACCCCAGCAACGGTATCAATACGCCCCCTGTGCATAGATAGCCTCGTGCCTCGCATTCGCGCCGCGAACCGCCCCAGCGCGACTTATCGATAAAGTTTGGGCACGACGCTCCCAAGAAGCACCACCAAGGACAATCACCTCACTCTCTCGTCTTGTCATGGTCGCCCATCCGACCACCGTCGCCATGTCGACTTTGGGCATCGCCACCGCCGTCTACAACGGCACAATGTCGAGCCACGACCTCCCGCCGCTTCCGGCTTACAGCGTCAAGCCCATGCCCGACCTCTTCCCAGGCCTCATCTCCGACTTCTGGCTTACCATCATCGCGCCGCACATCGCCTACTGGACTGTCTCCCTCTTCTTCCACCTAATCGATGTCTACGATGTGTTCCCGCAGTACCGCCTCCACACCCCCGAGGAGATCTCCCAGCGCAACCTCGCCTCGCGGTGGCAGGTCGCGCGCGACGTCGTCCTTGAGCAGATCATCCAGATGGTCACCGCCGCCGTGCTGTCGCTCACCGAGCCCGCGCAGATGACGGGCATGGAGAACTACGACGTGGCGGTGTGGGCGCAGCGCATTCGCCTGGCGCAGGGCGTGCTGCCGAGCGTGTTGGGCTTGGTGGGCTTGAACGCAGCCGCCATTTCGAAGAACATGGCGGCCTCGCATCCGTTGCTCGCGGGCGCGCTGGCTGGGGGCCACTATCCCTTCTTGACGACGCGACTGGACACGGCGACTTCGGTGCCGACATTCGCGACGTGGGAGATCACGCTGGCTAAGGCCATCTACTGGCTCGCGATCCCGGCTTTCCAGTACTGGGTCGCCGTGGTCTTTATGGACTCATGGCAGTACTTCTGGCACCGCGCCATGCACGTCAACAAGTGGATGTACAGTACGTTTGGGCCACCAATTCCTTTGTCTCTTTTACAACCACGAAATGTATAGCTAACACGACTGTCCCCCTCAGCTCACTGGCACGCCCGCCACCACCGCCTCTACGTCCCCTACGCCTACGGCGCCCTCTACAACCACCCGGTCGAGGGCTTCGTGCTCGACACGGCCGGCGCGGGCCTGGCCTACAAGCTCAGCATGATGTCGCCGCGCATGTCGCTCTTCTTCTACGTCTTCAGCACGTGCAAGACCGTCGACGACCACTGCGGGTACGCACTGCCGTGGGACCCGCTGCAGCACGTCACGAGCAACAACGCCGCGTACCACGACATCCATCATCAGAGCTGGGGCATCAAGACGAACTTCTCGCAGCCCTTCTTCACTGTCTGGGACAAGTGGCTGGGCACCATGTGGAAGGGTGACACGACGCTCAAGTATGAGCGGACGAAGGAGAATGCCAGAATGAAGAGCGAGAGGAAGGTGGGCGAACTCAAGGCGCAGTAGATGTTGAAAGTTTCTACTGGTGCTGGCTGATTCGGCCTTTCATTTGTCCCATGGGAGTTCTTCGTCCGACATTGTTTTATCTACGCGTTGGTACTCTTTTGAATTGGACAAAGAGATTGAAGTACTTCAGAACGGGGTTCAATGGGCAAACGGCATGGGCTGGCGTTTTGTTCTTTCTTATTCCCACTCGATTACCACCCACTTTTTCAGAGGCGGATTGACACAAGGACGGACACTCCAGACCGGACGTGGACATGTCACACACAGGTGGAACTTCCATCTTTCCGCCACCGTTTTCCAACATGTACAAAGCTGCGGGCACATTGTCGCAAGCACATTTGCTTTTTTGGGCCAGTGGCCAGGGGCGCACATAGTATAGATTGACCGGCTCAAGGCTGGTTCTTAATGGTAATCTGGGAGCAAGCTCCCTTCATTCTATGGAACAAAACGAGTGCAAGACGCGAATGGGGAGACTCAACGAGGGACGTGTTGGCCGAGACCTAGCATATATGCATGTCTCGACTCGTGTATTGTCCGGAGACACAAAATAGCGCGGACAGCGTTCAAGAGTGCACCGCATGCGGTGCTTCGTGGCAACGCCTTGCCGGGAAAGAATGCTTGGTGACACCTGGTCGAGATGCGAGAGAGGTGGAGTGACTCCAGAGTCCGTATAAGGGCATCATGAGCGAAGAGAAGGACGTCCTCTACCGGACGCCAGGTCTCCCGTGGGCACCATGCAGTACCAAGAATGAAGAGCCGGAGACGCGAAGATGGCGACGTTCGAGACCCAGAGTATCTTCGGACTTCTTTCAAGTACACCGAAAGCAAAAAGAACCACGTCCGAAGTCCGGTTTCCGGGACGTGTGCGTCGGCGGCCTTCTTCCTCAGCCAGTAACGACGACGGCCTTGGCAAAATGCATCATGTACCGTCTTCACGGTCACTCAGGTCTGGGAACAAAGAGTCGCAGGGTCTCGTCGTCCCGAGTTAGCACTCAAAGGGAAATATCAAGAGCCCGGGACATCTGGACTGCTCTCACCAGTCTCACTCGATTTGGTCAGGTCTGGTGGGATACACACCGTCTCGTCTCGATCATAAGCTCTCAGGCTTCCCCTGATCGACCTCCATCTAATGAAGTGCTGGCCCCAGCGCTGACCTGACAAGATAGACGCCATCTCGACTCGGGCCAGAACCTCACTTAGGCTTTGCGGATCGACCTCGCTTTGATGATTTGTATCACTATCACGAGTGTCATCTCCCTCGGCGCTGGGGAGGTGGAATAGCCCGCCGTCTTGTCAATTACGGCCCCCCACTTGGGCTTTACGTGATCGACTTCTTTTCCTGACTTGCTTGATCTCTCACCAGTACCGCTTGGCTCAGCCCCATGCCAATGGGTTTGATGCTGTCTCGTCTCAACTCGGAACCTCACTTAGACTTTACGTGATCGACTGTACACGAATGACTTGCATCCTGTCACCGGTGTCACTCGCCTCGGCGCCGGTGAGTAGGGTGACAACCTTTCCGCTGCAATCAGAACCTCGCTTAGGCTTTACGCGATCGGCCTCGCTCTGATGAACTGCATGACTCCCGCTGTCACCCAAGAGATCGTGGTGCGCGGTCCTCCCTCCTGATAGCTCCTCGGAGCATCGAGAACTCATCAACAAAGGCAGTGTCAAGTTAGGGCCTTTTCGATGAATTAAAGCGGCCAGATGAGCGAAATGAGCATTATCCACAATGGGCACCAGCCGGGGAAAATTAAGCTCGCATGATTGGATCACTTATGGAGCAAGAGCGAAGGGCTATCCCGAAACAGAACATCTAGTCAAACGGCCAAAGCTTTTGACGCGCGAAGATAGACGCGTTGACTGAGGGATCGCCGCAAGGCAGCTTGCTTTTTCCAGTCACCGCGGTGGTGTTGCATCCGCGATGAGACCCCAATGAAGCCGACCGGTCAGGGAGAAAGAGGCAGCCGGACTTTAGCTTCCAAATATCACGTCTCCACCAGCAAAAGCAAGACCGTGGTACACAAGAGCTGAGCTAGCTGATGACTGCCTTCTAGAAGGGTTTCAACCAAGACAATAGTTTTCGTAGTCTCCACACCGAAAAAGCTAGCGAACCCGACCACTCGGTGTCGGACAAAAACCAGGAACGCCACACGCACGTAGCCCGTCCCGGGGTACCGAGGTCGCCTAAGCTGATGTGGTCCTCGACAGACGAGTCGCGTTTCCTGCACACACTTTCCACTCAGGTGCATAAATGGGCGTTGGTGGTACACGGCACGCCTCATGCGCTGTCTCGGGTGCGAGCTTTGTCGACATCGTGCGTAATGCGCCATCCCATTAGAACCAATCTCGTCGATATGGATGGAGTCAATGAAACCTTCCATATTGGTGATCGTCCAGCGCGCGCCTCGACGCCTTCGGTCTGATGAACGTCCAAGCTATGTGTGTGTGTCCTCGAGTCACCATATCCATATTCTGGCGAGAATTTGGTGATGGAGTCAGGCACGGAACGCGTTTTGGGCACAGTTCAAAAGTTTAAAACGATAAAACGCTGCCTTTTTCGCGCTGGGCTTGATCATCTGATAAGCCTCTCGTCGACTTGCGGCCACATCCACGACTCAATCGGTGTGGGGCGTTGTGGGGTTAGGCGATAATGGCAGCACTTAGCCCCCCGAGACTTCAAGCTTTCGGTACTTCAGCTGTTGCACTGCCAGGGTTGGGCCGATTCTCACACGGCACATCCTCATACACTCATCCAGGACCAATGTCATCAGCTATGCTGGCTTGTGGCGCTTAGTGATACATCAGTTGTGCTCCCTCCGCCAAGGCAACACCGACAAAGTCCGGGGGCAGTCGAGGTGTGTGTTTGCTGCGGGATCGCCGCGAGGGGTGGTGATGCGTGACTGGGGAGAGCTGTGAGTGCTTGCTGGCACTGCTGTGGCTGTCCCACGTCAGCGTCATGATCCCCCACTGTGCGTCTTGCATCGGGACTGGGTGCTGCCGAAGCAAATGAGGGCCACTCAGCAGAAGTGGGACAATTGGACGGGTGTGCAGGCACCGAAATGTAACGAGTCATTGCCGTGTGGAATTGTTTCTTTTGCTAAGTGTTGGGGGACGGTGTGTGAGCCTACCATTTGACTTTTCGTAATGTCCTGGCATATGAGCAACGGTCCTGTGAAGTTGTGCGCAGGGGACGACTGGACAGCCGGGCCAGAACATGATACCGACCTGACGGTTCCTTCCGAGCTGCGTTCGGGGGGACCCTTGATCTGGTTGCAGTTGGATGGTGGAGTCTGGTTGGGAAACAGGCTGCAGTTCGTTTCGAGATCCACCCAAGGAAAGCCCATTTTAGCTGAGACAGAGGCTTGAGAGGCTGCGTTCGTGATGGCGCTAAGCCTCGAAGACGCCTGGGTGTAACTCTTCTCTGTGACCTGTCCATTTTCTCGTCCTCGGCTCTCAGCCCGGTAGCGCGTGATTGGCACGGCCTGGCGCGATGTCACGATGATATTGGCTAGATCTGCCACGCTTTCTCTCTCATGCAGCTGCCATGCGTCCTGGTGTCCAGCTAATTCGCCAGCTTCACCTACTATTGTAGAGCGCTGGCTGGCCACTGGCCTGAAGTCAGTCACCTGGGCATCAGGATCTTGATCTTGAATATCTGTCTGCTAGTACGGGGTACTCACGACACAAAAGGCATCGGCTCTTGGTAATGTTCCCGAGGTCTCACGCTTTCCATCGTGCAACCTCATCTTCGTCAAGTCTCAGATGCTATTTCCCCGAAGACTGCCAGGTATTGAATGATTTATCGTCGCGGTGTGCTCAATAGCAATTTAACCCCAAAACGCTCCTTTGCATCTCCCGATGACGGCACTATTCGTAACTTTACCGCAGAGTTGACGGAGCTATACATATCTCGTTTTTTTCCTTTTGTGATCGATTGCCGTCTGAGTTTGGATGCGCATCAAGCCCCCTTGACACGGACAATCTCCTTCATCTGGATCCTGGTAGCGGTCACAGCCTCAGGGCAGGGCAGGAGAGCCAGTACTCGCAATTTGAAGCCGACTCCACTTTTGACCGACCTTTGCGCGCCGAAAGAGCTTGGTCCTGTTGGAGGATCGATCTCAACGACTTGCACTCTGCACTTGGCGAAAACTCAGGAACCTTGATCGAGATTTTGGATTTTAAGCTTCAGTTGGATGTTTGAGTGACGCCGGTCGACGACACAACACACTTTCACTTTCAGCGCATGAGAGTCTGACCGCTCGGTCGCACGCTCCCAAAACGTTTACCGGTTCACAACTCTGTCGACACCCCGGTCGAAGTCCACCGACTCGAACAACGCCTCTGCTGCGATATAGCGACTCGATCTGGCCTCTTGAATGTGTGTGCTTGTACTCCGTACAGTACTCCATGCAACTGCAAGCATTATAATATCGAGCATCTGCGCCGCCAACTTGCATTTGGGTTTCGAACCACATTCAGCATCCTTTCCCGGCCAAAGTTAGTTCTTATTGGGCAGCAGCATCTTGTCGAGGCTGGAGTGTTATCACCCTTCCCACACTGCCGAATCCTTCGCCACGCGGTGTCGCCTGTTTCAGAAACGCTATTGTGAGTTGGTGGTCACGAACCGCGAGGCCGCTTTACCGACGCTGTTTCTGTAAGCGCTTTGCTCAACCGCATTTGGGAGGCCAGGCGCTTCGACGCAAACAAACGGCATTCCTTATTGGCCGCTCCGTCCTGATACTTCAACATCACCAACTAAACAACCAGGCACAAAATTACCAGCTCGCTTCCGCTGCGTCTAATTCTGGTATTGCGGTCAACCAACAATTGTGGCCGGGGTCGTATTTGAGCAAAGCTTCCGAATATCAAGAGGCTCGCTGCAGCGCTGTTCAAATCACACAAACTTTGAATAATTTCGGCATATACGGAGTTGATCTCAATATACTTCACCATGGACCCCACGACAACTTTGTTCACGTTCATGCTGTGAGTAGCCTTTTTTTTATTTTTATTTTTTTAAATTTCATATCCACAAATCAGCGTCTTGTCTCGTTCCATTTTCCCTTGTGCCACATTGCAGCATTTTCGAATTGCTTCTTCTACACCAGTCCACCCGCACATGCACGCCCTGCGCCATATCAAATATTACACTGCAGCAAAATTCCTTTTTTCCTCATCGGGCAGCTGCCGTAATGTTCTGGTCCCGGCGTCTCGGATCGTGAGTTTTCCATGTTCTCAAGAGATTTCTCTCTGGTCACTTGATGTCCCATGGTCGCGCAATTTCCCCAGTCCCCAAAGTTGCGCAGAAGGATCCGTGCCTTGCAGCTGTGCTTTCGGGCCCCAGTCTAGCCGGGCGGGTACCTGACAGCCTCTCACGGTGACTGCCAGCGAATCTGTCAGCCCTAGCAATTTTTGAACTCGCAAGGCGAGTAGGCTGCTTGCGAGCGGAGCTACCCCCAGGTACCCTGCGTGGCCATGTGGCAGGTGTCCGCGCCCTGACTCTTCCCCGTGTTCACCTGTCGTATAGCGCGCGGGCGTCATCCACGCTCAGAGATTGGTACCAAGGGACCGGCCAAGCCGGGGTGCTGAATGACTTTGACCAAGCAGCTGGGCTCGCAGGCTCCACAGATTAGCAGGCAGAAGGAAAAAGCATGGGGGAAAACAAGGACTTGTTGGTTACTCGAAGCCGAGAAACACAAATAAGACAAAGCACCTTCCCCGGATTCAGGCTGACTCGGAAATCACCAACCAACAGACAAACGCATCCGTCCGTACAAACAGTCTCCCTTGTCGGATCTTGGGATAACTTCACACAGCATCATCGCATGGACAGAGACGCACGACGAGACGGAGGACAGTGGCGAGGCTGCCATACTTTCAAAGACATCGTCTGCGACGGAGACCGACCCGGAACTTCTAGAAGGGACGGAGGATTGAAGATGGGCCAACCTTATTATTTTTATGTACGTCGTGTGGCTGACAGTGGGCCTCCCTTGCTCGCTTAGCGTTCCCACAACTTCTTCCTTTGTGTACTTACAATCATATAGTATGAGGTGGACGGCTCATATGAGACTCACGACACATCTTTACCATCAACCTCGACTTGCCCCTACCTTCCCGGCCAAACTGTCAACGTCATGATAGTGCCAGCAGAGGTATCCGACAGGCAACGGAGTGCCTCTCTCGGCTCACTCAACTACGAGACTTTCATGACCATGGATCCTGGGGACAGATACAGTGCTCCGCGACGAGCACCACCTCCGCCTGCCATCCCTGACTTTCTGGGCCCGAGATACAGATTGCCGACTGCGCCCGTTCCCAGCCTGAAGCACCAACGTTCAGATAGGTCTCTCGCTTCAGGCGGTCCAAACTGGTGGTCGCCACGGAAGCTCTTCACTCGCAAGCAGAGCACATCCAGCGTCCACTCCGACGTGGCTTCAGCATCAGAAACATCCTTGCCCGAGGAGCAAAGCAGCAGCGCGGAGCTATCCTCATGGTCCATGTCCCCCGAGTCACTGAGGAGGTTTCTCTGTGATGAGACACCCGTGTCTTTGGATGCCGAGTCTGCGGAACGACTTGCGCTGTCGATACCCGACGATATTGTCGAGGAGGATGACGATGATGAGTTCGTCGTGGCATCCGCCGTCTCCGAGTTTGGCCCCAAGACAATACTTTCGCCGCCGCCGCCGGCCAGCCGCCATGCAAACTCATCCCACACCATGCGCCGCCTACCTGACAACGAATCTACCATCACCTTGAACGCGATCCAGCAGCAGGCTCAGCCTCAGATGCGTCCCCGCATCATGCAATCTTACACATTTTACCAGCCATCGACATCACAAGCTGACGATGGCGAGACCCCGACCTCTCGCTTTTCATTTTCCTCGGATGAAGGCTCGGTCTTTGGCGATGATGAGGTCGACCCTCTGGACACCTCTGCCAACATGAATGAGATCCCCTCCTTTTACTACTCGGATGCTGAGGACGACGATGAGCCGGACTGCCTGTCGCCGCCGATCAACTTCGTCCCCAAGCGAGCGGGCTTCAACATGGGTCGGGACACGATGGAGCAGTCCCTTGCCCAGGCCTTCGAGGGCTACCGCCTGCCAAGGACATCCATCGATGTCAGCAACAAGCTCGCCGTCGCGGCTAACCAAGCCGGCGAGGCTTCGGTCCTCAGCAGCCCACCATTGCTTGCTCTCCCCGTCATGGATGACTTCGCTAGCGAGCTCAAGTCCGCAGGACTCTTCTAATTGAAGAACCTCACCAACACACACAAATCTGTACCATTACGTCATTTTGCATCGTAAAACATCCTTGTCTCTCACCTGTCTTTACTACTCTTATCAACATTAACCACGAATTTCCATCGTCTCCTTTGTCCATCATCAGCATTGCATGAAGCGAGACAGCCACAAAAGGAAGAACTTACCTAGAGAGCAATCAAAGCGGTCTTTCAATTAGAGTCTGTATACCACCACACTCGCACACATCTGTGCTCATATACCCCACAACATTTTCTTTACCACATCTCCGTACGATTCTGCCATGATGAAAACGGCCGCGAAGGGCATCAGGTTGGGGAGGGCCTAGGACATCATGATATCACACCCAGGACAGGGAACCAGACTAGCCGGAGTGAAGAAGTAGACTTTCACTTTCGACAATCGAACCATTGCTAGACGCAAAGCCGCTTGAGCTCCTCCTTTTTGACAATTCGTGTTGATCCGTACAAAAATCAGAGGTTCAAAAGGGTAGCTCGGTGCTAGTAGTTCCTTTCCTTAACTTTCCCACACAGGACTTGTCAGAACTCCCAGAACAATCTCTACTTCAATCGAAAGCCGGTGCTTGTTAGGTGGTGGTCCCATAGGCGACTGCCCCAAAGTAAAGTATCTGAGAGGTGGTTACCCCGGACCGAGCTGCCCTTTCATACCATACTCTTAACCGTTGTACACTCTTTCCCGGTCTAATAATCACCGTGACGTTTATATATGTTTTCATAACTAGATTTACGTCTAGAGGACGCCCTCACTTTATGGCAGTAGCCCACCTCAAGAAAGTTCGTCTCGTCCTAGCTTTGGCACTAAATATGACCTTCGTCGCCATTTGGTCTTGGTGATGAGCACAGGGCGGGTGGTGAAATTGATCCACATAATACGTCTTGATCACAAGATGTGAAAACTTTACCGCTAAATACTGAGACTGGACAACCAGGTCCAATTGCAGATTGCCGTGTGTCCTACTTCCTCCAATCAATATCAACCACTAACACAGGTGTCCAAAACGACTTTGCTGGCAAATCCTATCACAAAGACAAGACTATCAAAAGAGATGTGGGCAGAGAATGGAGCTGCGCGGCACCCGTTTCTCGAGCAGCATGCCGTGGCGTGGACGACAAAACCCCCGACAGATATAAATCATTTTGTTAATGGTAAGCGAAGATACCCAACTTCGTCAGGTCCCGGCATTACAAGTGCGAGCATATTTGCATGACTTGTACGCCCCTTGTCCTTCGACTTTTCCGCCATTCAGCGCACACAAGCGGTTTCCCGCTTTCCTAAGGTCAAAATGATTAAGTCTTTCATGATCCTGAAACAGTCCTACCGGACCCTTGATAGAAAGGCTGTCAAGCAACTTCTCAAGGAGGGTCTAACAAGTCTTGAAATCCTTCGACAAGAAAGTTGTCCACTGCCTAGGGAGTTTCACAAGGATGTAAACAGGGCATGTGAAGAATTTTCCAATTGGTCGCCTTCTTGATCCCAGATCAAATTCCCGTCGTCGGTAAGGATTGTTTCTCTGTTCGAACTTCCCAGCTCGAACTTATGGAAACGAAACGAATCACTCACACTTCGAAGATCAAGACTTGAAATTAATGAAAATCTGGCAATCTCAGCTCTTCGCCTCAGACATCTGGCTGTATCCTTTCTTGGGAATGCCATGGATTGTTTACAGCTCGCAAACGGCACCGTTTCAATATTGGAGTCAGTGGCTTTAACATCCCAAAAATACCTTCAACTGGATCATCCGGTCAAAAGTCTGCTTAAACAAACTGCTCTCGCAGCGATGAAGATGCCGATGTTGCAGCTTATGGAGATATGGAACTGTTGGGAGGGCAATGCAGCCATCTTCAGGTACGAAGCAACTGGCACCCCTCAATCCAGCGCCCGTATAATTACTTGAAGATGCTTTTTGGATTCTCCAGCATCGCCTATTGATGAGCATGTAGTGCAGGCCTGGAGAAATGTGGCCTCCACGAATGCAGGGCGGGAGCTTCACCTTGTTGAGGAGCCGTTCCACAAGGCACCCTATGTCTTATCTGGGGCGATCATGAATCAGCTGAAGTTACGATACAGAATCCTCTACTATGTTTCTAGGATGCAGATGCACAATGAAACATATGTCCAGGACAACGTACCGTTCTACCGGTGTGGAAGTCTCAGGGCGCCATAGCGACTAGACGCCCGAACGTGCTTTTTACTTCGATTTTGTTCGTACTATGGCCAGGTAAAGACGATGGCGACGTTGCCCTGCTTGATGTATCACTGTGCCGTCTGACGCCGAAGAATGGGGAAAATTGGTTTAGTGCGAAGTACATGTAATTCCGGTTGCTCCACGGACAGGGAAGGGGTGCACATAGAGACGAGACGATAAAATGAGTAGTCAACACAGCGCAAGAAGGATACTTGGGCACGTGATACTGCTTTCTGTCTAACTTGTATTCAACATTGCTCTCTCTGTATTCTAGCGTGGGCGGCATGGATCATGTAGCTGCTCAAGATGCGCACACCCGTGCCTGTCAATTTACTCCCTTGCTCAAGAGCTCGAGGTACTGCTTGGCAACGTCGGTCACAGCAATCTCAAAGCTCTTTAGCCCACCAAGGGGGGCTTCTACGTTACTGGAGTCATAATCCACAGTAAGAGTAGGGGCTATTCCTCTCTTATACACTCCTAACTTCAAAGCCTCCATGACCCCGCCACTGAAGGTCTCAGGGATGGAATTTGGGGCCGGGATTCGCACTGACGCAGAGCTCGTTAGTTGCTGAGAATCAGAAATTGGCAGGTTGGCGATGATGAGACGAGGTCAGGACCACACGCTGCACTGTGGGTGTTTTCAGAGCGGATTGGAGCAAGCGTGCTGTGAGCTGAATGCTATTCGTAGTTAGCGCAGTGTCAGAATGAGACGATACATATTGGGCGTGTAGATCCGTGTCACGATGGACGAAAGTCCGGACCGAGAACCATTCACTGACGTAGGGTCGAAAACCTGGGCTGTAGGATCGAAGTGCGGATATGGTACGGGTGAGCCAGCGTGGATGACATGCGTCACACCTTCAAGCGCTGTATCGAAAGCACCATTGACAGTAAAGTCGGGGATAACAGTCGAAGAGAGGCGGTCACCAGCCGCAACTCGCTGGACAGCAGGATTAGACGCCACCGTCTTTGCCTTCTCTTCGGATCGCACTGAGTAGCGGACTTCATGACCAGCCTTGAACGCATCGAGGAGGATGCGGAATCCGATCAAGCCGCTGGCTCCTGTAATGAGAAATTTGGCGGGCATTGTTCTCGCTTTCCTTTGCAACGGAGTCGCAATTCGGTTTGAGATTCGAACGAAGAGATAGTCTTAATTGCTCAGTGGGAAAAGTCGATGATGTTCTCGATATCGTAAGATGGGTACTTAGTTGAACGCCTGATCAATAGAAGGGTTTGAACTTCTGCTTCTGATAGGCATTGAATAGTATGCAATCTAGAGGATGAAAAGCAAAGAAAAGGCTACGTCGCAGCTTGCAACACTGCGACTGCACTGCGAAGACGCTTACAGCCATACTGCGCCGCAGCCTGCAACCCTACACCAACGTCGGTGACAAAAACACTGTGCCGCAGCTTGCAACACTGCAGCTGGCGGCGCTACGCCGACGCTTGAAATATTGTGCAGTAGCTCCACTACAACGCCGCTGCTTACCATGTAGCATTGCAACGTCTGGAAATTGAGAGCGCCAAAGTACCTAGTTGCTACCACAGTACCTTGGCAATACCACAGTTGCACTGTGGCCGGAAATCCTTAGCCGTGTAAATCCGTCTTATGAAAACAGTGAATGCGAGACTTGTAGACACCCAATTTAAGATCTATCTCGAAATCCAGAACAAACACCGCATTTCCTTGGATGACACGTTCATGACTGCTAAGCACAATGTTCCAATATTCAAAAAAGTGCTCTCATTTCTTGCTAAAGTCGGCCTCATGGAAAACAAGTACCCTGACCTCAATACTACTCCGCGGGCGTTGATGGGCCATGTCAGGGTCAGTGAAAGCCGCGTGCGGGACCCTTCGAGCACGTCCATCTGTCTTCCAATCGTAGCATTTGAAGAGCATAACCTGCTCGGGACTCTGCTGATTCTTATAGTACCAGCGGTGTTCCTTGTTTGGGTGAATTGTGCACGGCTCCCCGATCCAATCAGGATGGATCAACTTGACTGGTAGGATATCTGCGTCTGGTATCGAGTGAGAGTCGCACAATGCTAACGGGTCCTTGTATATCGTCTGTATTGGACGCCAAACGTTGATGATCTGAAATCGGGATTTTAGCAAACGAGGAGCATCGGAGCCGAGGTGGCGTGTAACGTGGTTTGCTGCCGCCCATTCGGACTGATCGATGTGGGCTCTTTTCACCGGCCGGCGTTCATCATCAGAGCTCGCAGCAGTTGGCTTTGGTCGGCGTATTGTGTGATCAAAGATGAAGACCCTCGAGGCACCGGTGCTATGTCCCAAGTCAGTTGATAATCACCGGGCGAGCTCGAATAGGAACATACACCTCGCGTACCAACTGCTCTACTTCCGGGTAGTATACTTCCTTGATGCGATCCTCATCGTCAAATCTCTTTTCTTGACTTATATGACCATGAAGCTCGAAGCCGTGACTGTCCAGGGTGTAGTCAGACTCGCTGCCAGTGATGTCTGTGATCACATGCTCCACGTCGATGGAGGGTTGGTTGAATGTGCTTCTTTTCCCCGCGATGCTTGGTGCATGCGCTGTGCCATCCCCGGGGTCTTTGTAATAGTTGATTGTGGTACGGACATTCCGTGGAATGTTGGAATCTGACGTCGGCTGTGGAAACTGAACCTCTTTCATCGTGGGCTCCGAACTGGTGCTGTGATATCCTGACCAAACGAAGAAGGAAGATTTCGCGTAAGATGCTGCCAGACCTGCGATGTATTTTATTTTAGAAATTGATTCTCCAACGTTGCTGTCGGCAGCCGAGCGATCAAAGGGATCGTTCAGCAAGTTCGACGTCTCGAATTCCTTGAGCCTCAGAAAATATGAGTAAGTGTATAACTTCGAGTCTGAGCTCTTGTCTTGTCGTATGACGAATCCGGCGCTTTTTGAGCGGCGTCCTTCCGCTTCCGTCAACGCTCCGAGATTCAGTATTACCAATGCAGAGCTCTGGTAAGCTTTGCCTCACAAGCATGCACGCAACCCAGAGCTATTTGACCAAATCGCCAGTTGTAAAGATTGTCCCGGTATCAGAGCAGTATCCGTGTCACTATGGTAAACTCGTTGCCCCTGGGAGTGAATGCTGTGTCGTCCTCTATCATCTTGCCACTCTTTGCATTTGTAAGTCACTTGGTGCCCTGCCCACTATATTGAGTCAGTACACTTTCTGATTGATACGAGCAGTGTATATTGTGTATTGCATACCATGTTGTGTATAACGTGTATCTTCACCCACTGGCGGGCTTTCCGGGGCCCTGGCTAGCTCGGTCATCTTTGGTGAGTCCGAGCACGCCAGAATCCTCTGAGCAGTTTTCGAGGTCTAACAGAGCCATTAAGCTATGGAGATTTCGTCATTCTATGAGCGGAAAATTCCATCTCGCAATTCAGAACCAGCACCAAGAATTTGGTGAGGCTGAGTTCCATGCGTAATCAGGAGCATATCACTAATGGCACACCCAAGGTGATGTGGTCAGGATATCCCCAAATGAGTTATCCTTTGCAACACTGCAATCCTGGCGGGACATTTATGGTCACGCAAAGGGAGAAAGGCAGATCATGACGAAGAGTGAATTCTATGACATGTACGGATCTGGTTTTGACTCCCTCTGTATTGGGAGCGAACGGGATCCAAAGAAACATGCCAAGATGAAAAAGTCGCTGTCAGCTGCGTTCTCTACCAAAGCTTTGAATCAGCAAGAGAACATCGTGAAAGGATGCGTGGATGCCTTCGTTCGGCGCTTGGGCACCGACGGCACGTGTGGCAAAGGGCTGAATATGACCAAATGGTTTGAGATGATCGCATTCGATATCTTGGGCGAAATGGCCTTCGGCGAAAGCTTTCACTGTGTTCAGAACGGTAAACAGAATGCAACGCCGACAAAACAATGCATAAATTAACATCTCTTTGTTCCAGGCAAGCCACATTTTTGGTCCGAGATGGTGGTTGAGCACCTTTTTTTCGTCACAGTCTTGGATAACCTTCGGCGCTATCCTCACATCGCAGCAATTGGGCGCAAGCTTCTGCCGCGGTTGACAATTTCAGTGCGAGACCGTCATTCTGGCTTTAGCCGAGAAAAGGTAGCAAGGTAAACAGCCTACGTGTACATGTTTCCACATCCAGCTTACATCGGAACAGGCGTCTTCAAAACTGCTCAGGCCGGGATGACTTCTTAACGAACATCTCGGAAAAAGTGCGAGCTGGCGAGGTCACCCACGAAGAAATGACAGCTCACGCATCAACTTTAGTGTACGTATTCGGCATCATTGCGACTGATTATGACCGGCTGATTTCGAGTGTGATAGCATTGCTGGAGGAGAGACTGTCTCTACATTTCTAGCGGCAGTCACATATTTTCTCCTGAAGAACCATGTGGTGTACCGTAAATTAAAGCAAGAAATTCGAGGACGATACAAGAACTTGGATGAGATTACTGCCCTGTCTGCTCAACAGCTTCCATACCTACAAGCCGTCATCTCCGAGGGCCTAAGACTGTATCCTCCAGGCTCACAGGGTTTCCCAAGAACCTGTCCAGGCACCTTCATCGACGGACATTGGGTGCCGCAAGGGGTAAGTCCAGCCCACCGCTTGTGGCTAAGTCTTGGTGCTTATTGACTATAACGCCGCTCGAGCAGACTGAAGTCTATACGAGTGCTTGGACCGTGACTCACGACAACAAATACTTTCAAAACCCGTATGAGTTTCAACCGGAGAGATGGCTCGACCCGGGTCGTAAGGACGTTCTTGAAGCGAGCCAGCCGTTTTCTCTGGGCCTCCGAGCCTGTCTCGGCAAAAAGTATGTGCTCAAATCCGAGGGAGGACTTCGAGACAGAGCCTCGCAAGCTAATTCCTGTGGTCTCCACTGACATAGCTTTGCGCTCGTCGAAATCAACCTGATCATGGCAAACATTCACTTCGCCTACGATTTGGAACTTCGAGATGCAGACTTAGACTGGTTTGAGGAAAGTCGAATGCATGTGATGTGGAGCAAGCCTGCCATGTTCGTGAAATTTCACACTGCAGCTGGAAAATGAGTACAGTGCGGCCCGTACTAGCCGGACACCCGTGTTCGCCGGACAGCCAAATTTAGCCGCACCCGCACAAAAGCCTATGTATAGCTTGCATCTTGTATAGTTTCACTCAAACTTGTAGTATAGTAATGATATTTGTTGTTTTGGATAGCCATTTGATCAACCAATCATAAGCAATTGATCCGATGACTCATACTAGCGATAACAGATAGTATTTTGACGTGCCGGAGACGCGCTTTTCACGCGTCTGAACTTTAAGCTATACAACCACCCACCTCATCGCCAGCGCCTACTGCCCACCGCCCACGATGCCTTCACACGGGTGGACTGAAGTTGATATGGATGCGGATATACTAGACGTATCCAACGACATTTCCCTGCGCAAAGCCGCCTCCAACCATGGAATCCAGCGCTCTACACTGTCCGACCGGCTTAAGCAGAAGACTCAGCCATTAGCCACTGCATACAACCCCCAGCAACGTCTTTCGCCTGCTTATGAGGCTAAGATTGTTCAGTGGATACTACTTCAAGAGAAACTGGGCTATGCCCCTACCGCATCCGCAGTGCGAGCTGTAGCATTGGCTCTTCTGAAGCAAAAGAGCGATGAGAAACCGCTTGGGCGTAAGTGGATTTCACAGTTTAAGCGCCGCCACGGCAAAATTCGTACCAAGAAGGGCTTTATAAAGGAGTCTGCTAGATTTAATGCCTTCACTCCGAAAGCTGTTAATTAGTATTTTGATATATGAAAGGGTGATTTTGGCTGGGTTAAACCAGAGCTTACTGTCAACATTAATGAGGGTGGCATTATGACTGGTTTTGGCAAGTCGATATATCTATTTCAATAACCCATACTAATTATGTATAGGAATAGAGTCTCTAGTTCTTGGATCTGCGGCTACAAAAAAAAACCTTATCAAATGCCCACAAGACCGCTCTTAGGTTATCCTTATCAAAGCCTGTTCAGCCACCGGTCACCTCCTTCACCCTAGCATCATTTACAAGGATATAACCGCCCAAGGATAGTGGTTTGAGAATCAAATGGCTGAAGAAATACCTAATTGGCAGCTTATAACCTCTCCGAATAGCTGGACCTCAAATAAGATAGCAGTGAAGTGGCTGGACGATGTTTTTATCCCCCAAATAGATAAGATACATGACAGCGGTCAAAGCGAAGCTGTACTTTTGATACTGGATAGACATAAGAGTCACACATCTGTGAGTTTTATTCTTAAGTTTCGCCCAAATTCATTAACGGGTTGAATTATAAACTAACTTTGTGGGTACATAGCCGGAGTTTATGGCAGCATGCTTTCTAGCCAACGTTTTCCTGTGTTTTCTTCCTTCCCATACCAGCCACGGTCTGCAGCCCTGGGACTACGGTCCTTTCACTGTCCTTAATGGGGCCTATCAGAAGGCTTTATCTCATCTCACCTCTCTCAACGACGCCAGCCCAGTTGACAAGATTGAGTTTATGACGTGTTTGTTTCAAGCCTGCAAGGCTTGCAAAGTTAAAGTCTTAAAAGGAGGCTGGAAGCACACTGGAAACTGGCCTATCAACCGTCAGAAAGCGCTTAGCCACCCAGAGATTCAACCAGATAAAGACAAGCGCAAAACTAACCAGATGGAGGAGTCTAGCTCTAGTTCAAGCTCTGGTGTGGACGGGGAGGCTGTTACTAGTGATTATATTACTAAACTGGACCGCAGAAGACACTATAATAATAGGCGTAAACTCGGCAAGATCGTAAATAAGTATAAGGAGCTTTAAGCTCTAAACATCGTCAAGGATCGCGAGATTGAGGGCCTAAGGGCACAATTGAAGGCTTTGAACAAGGGCAAGAAGCGTAGGGCCATACCCAACCCAAACGCGCGATTTCAGAAGGTTAGCGAGTTAATGGCGGGTGGCGGCAACCCGAATGAAGTCAGTGAAGGAAATTTGAGCTCTGGAGACGACGACGACGATGAGGTTGAGAGTTCTAGTGAAGAGGAATCTCAGGGTGAGCCACAGGGTGAAGATGAGGCTGAAGAAGCTTTGCCAGCGACCCGTAGCGGTCGTCAGCGTCAAAGGCCGTCTAGATATAGGGAATGAGTGACTTCACAGGTTCAAAATGATACCTTACTTTCGTTTGTACGACTAAGGCTCAATTGCATATATGAGGTGTGCTATGGTACTGTTTGTGCGGGTGCGGCTAAATTTGGCTGTCCGGCGAACACGGGTGTCCGGCTAGTACGGGCCGCACTGCCACGGACGTGAAATCCAGATTTCTAAGAGATGCATCGATCCTATGTGAAACCCAGCTCGACCGCGCATTCGAAAGAGCCCAGGCGTCCCAGATGAGGTTTCTCTATCAGTAGGACCTTACTGAGCTTTCCGGTAATGTTGCTGCGCCAAAAGGCTTGCTCGCCCGAAAGTTGTGCAAAAGCGGCTCCGAGCCGAAGGCTAATTTGCGGTCCGAGGTTGAATGAGGCTCAACTCCGAGACTCACTTGGCGCTGGGAGCTAAGCCAGGTAGAGCTGCAACATGGACAGGATATTCGCATGATCCGAAAAGTGGATTGCATTACCCAAAACGGCATTTTGCCGGAGGTACTTAGATACCTTCTCATGCAGCCGACAACAAACTGTCTAAACACCATGTATGTAGCATAATTTAGCGAGCTACCTTCGTAGAGTACTGGGAAATTTGCATCCATTAACGCTGTGCTACCCACGGTGTAGTATTTGTCTTTGAAGAGTTATTACAAGCTCGTACGTGCGTATCACGAGCATGACTTCTCTCGATGCGCTGCCAGAGAAAGTTGCGAACGAAGATGCTGCGTTGCGAGTCGTCTCACTTCAAGACCTTCTGGAAGGAACTACAGGCTCTTGCGAGGATTTGCTGAGAGCCTGCACTGATCTCGGCTTCCTTTATCTTGACTGCCGAGATGTCGGCTCGGGACAAATCTTGAAAGAAGTCCAAGACATGTATTCACTCGCAACGGGTTTTTTTGATCTGTCACAAGAAGAGAAGTCGAAATGGCTGGTGGACAGAGATCATGATGAACATTTGGTCATGGGGTGAGACGATACCGCCTTCACCCAACGTCGACACGAGAACGTGATCTAACATGTGGTTCGGTACGTAGATACAAGCCAGCTGGGCATGGAAATGGGCCGGTGGAAGGAGTCAAAGACGGGTTTGAGGGACTAATGGTGAATAAAACTTTTCATTGCGGAGAAGTGTGCCCGATTCTTCTGCTGATGAAAAACAGCTTTTCGAACATCCTGTCTCCAAAATTAGCGATCCATCCTCGTTTCCGGGGCCCGAGGCTATTGCGTCCCGGCTTGTGCAATTGAAACAGGCCACATCAACCTTCCGCGATATCAGCGTACTCCTACTCACTCGGCTATCGTCTGCTCTGGGATTGAAAGAGAACCTAGCGTATCAACAGCACCACCGCAAAGACGCGGTCTGTCCAACTGCTCTGGGCCTTCTCAAATACACTCTCGCCGAAATTGAGCCCGAAAAGGTCGGTCAGATCGCCCACACTGATGCTGGTAGCCTCTCCATTGTTTTCACCGAAGTTGGCGGCCTCCAAGTCCTCAAGCCAGGCGAAGATCAGTGGTACTACATTGCACCCAAGCCTGGTCACGCAGTGGTGAATGTTGGTGATGCCCTTCGCTTCATCTCCAGGGGCGTGTTGAAGTCCAGCTTACATCGTATCATTCCGCATAAAGACGAGAAGTCGAGGCACAAATACTCCATTGTTTATCTACTGCGACCCGAAATGGACGCTGAATTTGTCGACGATGAGGGACTGACTTGGAAAGGATTAGAGTGGACCAATAAGAAACACGCTGTCTTCCGTGCTACTGCAGAGGAACAGGCCAAGGGGACTTACTTGACCGGTAGAGATGGGTATGTAGGGCACTGGAATCCAGAGCAAGATCCAGAGAGTCAGACGATCACGGTCGCTTAAGCGAGGGGGATGGGATGGTGTAGTGATAGACTATTGAGACCATTCTGCCTCTGCTCAGGGATGTGCGTGCTTAGTGTACAAATAATGTGGATTTCCGATGCGGTTGCTAAGACTGTGAGCGCCGTCTAGGACGGCGGGTATGCTCTATTTTATAGAGGAATCCGGTGATAACCAGAGCAGCCCAGAGGCTGGTTGTGATACTACCTACCTGAACACTCCCTGAACAGTGATGTAGCCGATTGTCTCACCTGATTAGGTCCTCCCTTCTCTCCATAGTACTAATTAGTATGAGGGACTGGAACAGGAGGCCTGAGCGCCTGTGTCACTGGTACTAGTCCGTTTTTCAACACTTAGACTGGCATCTTCGTCCGTGTCCACAGATATTATGCAGAACACCCAGTCGCGCCTTATGGGTACCTCCGGACATTGTAGAATGCACCACATGAAGATGTAACACGTTGATTTTTCTCGTACGATGGCCTTACATAGTATGTCTATCTCAGATCTTCTCACTGAAGCTACTCCAGCAAGACGCGGAAACTCTTTAGACAGATCTAGGCCGTACAATAACTCTCATAGCTGGGTTCTGCCAGAGTGTGTGCATCTGGGACTGGGCGTGCCAATCAAGATCAGCGTCAACCATTTCCAAGTCATACTTGTAATGCATTTTAGCGAGCATTGTGCGCATTTCCAGCCATCCCAGACTGCGTCATAGAATAATTGTCAGTCAGTAACTCGACGCGAATAGCTTGTTGTGATATCTGACTTGTTGGGTAGATGAACGAAATGATGAGTCGTACCTTTGACCTAAACAGTTTCTACTGCCGAGAGAAAATGGCTGGCTCGCATCTAATTTATCTTCACCCTTCGTGTCCATCCACCTTAGAGGCTCGAATTTCCATGGATCGTGGAAGTTCTGTGAAGACATTGAAGCTGCAAAGGGGTTCGTCGAGACAATGGTCTATGTCTCGCATGTCAGTCTGCGTGCCGTGGTAGAATTATGAAGGGGATCAGGGGCTGCAGGAACTAGCAAATTCAAGGAACTCACGCCTCCAGGTATGAAGTGGCCGTCCACTATGCCGCCGTCTCCGGGAACAACTCGCGGGAGAGGGAACGGCAAGGGTGGGTACATCCGCATACCTTCGAGTATGACGGCATTCAGATAAACTAGTGTTGCTGTTGAGACATCGTTGATTTTCTCGTATGATTCAAATGAGGCACGGATTTCTTTCTGCAGAATGTGCAAGAGGTCGGGGTTCTTCTGCAAGTAATATGTGATACAGGACAGCGCTGTGGCAGTGGTCTCGCTCCCTGCTATGCTGTATCGTTTTGAATATTAGCGAACGGTAGGCTTTTGTTAAGAATGGTTTGATCGTACACAAAGTCCGAGGAATGCGCTGCTATTTGCGCATCCGAGAGGTTATCTATGTGCCGGTGTTCCAGGATTTTTGTGAGGAAGTCTTTGCGGTTCGTCTTCTGGTTTATGCGCCTCGACTACAAGTCAGGCTCAGAGACACAATCAGTTAGGCTGGAAAAATTCGCAAACCTCTGAACAAGGTCCATAGTATTCGCTTCGTGTCGCCGTGTGTCTTCGATCAGCTTGTTGAGAAGGCCGGGAAACACAGTATGAAAGCCTTTTCCAACCAAAGGAAATCTCTTGAAGCAGTCGGCCAGAGCGCCCATTCGTAGACTCTTGATTATGATGGAAACCCAGGGATGTTCCATGCCTGATGATTGGACTGTAAGTAACTTTCATGCACAAAACATTGGAAGAGGAGAGGGGGTGGCAGACTCCAAGACTCCGGCCTTCTCACAGTCTTACTCACCCGAGCTGATACCATCAAACGACTGACCAAATGCTAGGCTACCAATGACTATGTTCGAAGAAAATTTCAGCAATCAAAGGGGTGGCAAAATATCGAAATGTGTTCACCCTTGGAACTGCTCTGCTAAGCATACAATTCCCTGCGACCACCTCGCTGCTCTTTGCGTCCCGTGCTTACAGTATTTGAAAAAGCATGAGAGGATGAAATAAATCGGGATATTGCAGGGGAAAAACTTGACAGGGCACCAAGAACATACTGTCAAAGGTTGCGAGGTTGAACCACAATACTATGTCGATGCCGGACGGGGCGTTGCCCTCCTCTCCTATTCTCTGTATGAATTGATCGACAACTTCGGAGATCAGATGTTCCTGCTCGCGAAGCGACCGATCCGAGAAGGCGTCTCGAAGGTATCTGCGCATATGAGTGTGCTCGTCGGGATCGCGCACACTCACAATCGAGTGCGCTTCAGCTGCGAAATTGCCACCATCATAGAAATCGCTCTTGATGAAAGTCTCATGGGCCTTTTTCTTCTCATAAATGTCGCGCCATGATTGTGCAGTGTTAAATGAGAGCTCATTGGGGGCGACTCTCACAATTGGACCTGCTTTGTGTGAGCTGTGGACTCACAAGCATTCGACTCCAGCTATGGATACGCAAGACCTACCGTATTTCTCGTGCAGCTTCAGTATCTCATAGGGTTGGCGACCGCCGAGGAATATTCTGCAGTATGAGAACTTGTATGGTCAGCGTTACCCTCCATCGTATCTCAAGTTAAAGAACCATCGAAGCCAAGCTTACGTCGCTTAGTCGAGCACTCATGGGACCTGGGAACCGAAACAGAGGATGACTCCAGGTGCCAATGCACCTCACAATAATGTGCGACAGAATTGCCTGAATACTTCATTATCAGTGACTAAGAAAATTCTTAACTACATCATCGTCGGACCAACATACCAGTGCAAGGCCCCATATGACAAGCTCCCCAATTGACGACTGGCTTGAAACAATCATCGTGAAGTTTGAGGGGTTGCAACAATCTGCATCAGCGATGAAGTCCGTGACGAAACGAAAAACGAACCGATGCAAACTCACGTCTGCCTCAGCTCCTCGTGCGCATACTTCATAGTGGTCATCGTGTCTGGACCACCTCAGAGACTCAAAGTCGCGTGGGATATCGTCTTAGCCCGAAGGGGCAGCACCCCGAGAACAAGCATTCCTTGGCATCCAATTAGTGAGCGTGCTGGCATCTCATGCATGCTTTCAACAGGGTCGGAGTAGCTACAGTGCTGCATGACTGCCTACTGTACCAGAGTATGTTTGAGCAGAGTTTCGCAAAGTTCGTCCACATTGTTGTCTCGGTTTATGAGCTTCGCAGCATAGCTTGTGACGTTCCATAGGTACATCTGCGATTGTTCGTCTAGGGTCTCTTGCTTCTCCTACCGACTTTTCGGCTACCTATGTGCATCTGTAGTATTTACCACAGCTCCAGAGATTGTAGCTGATGTGAGGATCACCGATCGTCAGCCACCACCACCATCATGACCATATTTAACATCGAAACCGGTGACATACCGCAGCTTGATGGGAAGACTGCCATCATATCTGGGGGCTCATCTGGAATCGGACTAGCCACTGCAAAGATCATGGCTTCGAAAGGCGCAGAGGTCATCATACTTGACATTCACCAGCCCGAAGAGGCACTTCCAGCATCTATCCGCTATCGAAAATGTGACATCAGTCAGTGGTCAGAGCTCAGAACTGTCTTTTCAAGTGCAGGGCCCGTCCAAATAGCAATTGCAAATGCCGGTCAGGGTGAGGACGGGTCATATCTGGCAGATTCTTACGATGAGAATGATGAACTGCTCGAGCCGACGTACAACGTGATCGATACCAACTTTCGGGGGACTCTAAATTTCGTCAAGCTCGCCTTACATAGCATGAGGAAGAACGACATCAAAGGGAGCATCGTTCTCACGTCAAGTGCCACTGCGTACTCGGCAGAGCAGTCACTACCTGTTTATAGTGGGACGAAAGCAGCGGTAGGTCACACAATCAGCTGCTGTATAGGGATACTTTGGTAGCTGAACTCGTACCTACAGTTGATCAATTACATGCGCGCAATGCGCTCAAACCTTCGGGGCTCAGGCATCACTATCAACGCTGTTGCTCCGGCTGCTACAATCACGGGACTCTTGCCAGCAGATTTAGCCGCCCCTATCATGGCAGCTGGTCTGCCTATTAGTAAAGCACATTTCGTGGGCTTGGCCGTGGCTTATTCAGCTATTGCCTCGGAGCCACACAAAGTCGAAGCGTATGGAAATGATACAGATGAATGGAGGCAGGCTCCGGGTCGGTGGAACGGGAGGACTATTCTCACGCTCGGTCAGAGATATACAGAGTTAGAAGGTCCCATTTCTGACCTTCGCTACTCGTGGTTTGGCGAAGAGAATTTGCGAGAAACCAAGTTGCAGCAAGCGGCCACAGATTTCAGAGCCGAAGAACATTAGCATATTACACTGGACCTGCGAAACACGATTTGCGGACTGAGTCTAGTGATGTATTACCTTTGACTAAATATCTCTGTATTGGCCAGCTTGAGATCCGATCCCCTACATAGATCAGTACATATATTGATTTCTCCACCCGCCCAATCGACCTTTGCTTAGCGTCCGAGAACTTTACAACAAATTAATATTTTTGTAATTCAACTTTACTTTGAATTAATTCTATATTAATGAAATTTCACATATTTTTCCATATTCAAATTACTTTATAATTAGTAAAACGGGGGTAAATAAAAATATGCGAGCGAAAGGTTAAAGCATTATTTAAATAATTGCTTTCCTAATTAAGTCGCAGCCCAAAATTGCCTTTATTAAATATCTTAACCGCAACCTTTGCTAGCTTTTTCTTTATATATACTTATTAACGTCTTATTAATTTTAACACTATAATAACGTAAACTAATAAGTTTAAACGCAAGTTTATTTTATTTATAATTAAGATATTAATTCTTTTCTTATTAATTAAGTATTAACGCTAATTAAGACTTTTAAAATAATTTAATAATTAACTTTCTTATCTTGAAAATAAGTCTTAAGCTTATAATTAAGCTTTT
>JAGKQA010000181.1:0-78060 GCA_022609195.1 Plenodomus libanotidis
TTATAATTTAATTATTATAACTTTCTCTATATTACAATATTAACATTATATAAATTAATTAATTTTACAAGAATGAAATAACACCTTTAAACATTGGCTTTCTTTTAATATTGAGCTTAATTAAATTGAATTAGTATGGCCGAAATTGGTTTTCAATTTTGGGTGTGCTTTAGAAAAAAATGTGGAGGTTGAGAAAAGTGGGACTCGGATTGTCCAACCGGAACGAGAATAAATGAACTCGACACCATTCCTGAATACTTTTTGCGGGGTTAGTGGGGTCCAGTTGTGTTTGACCAGGGAATAGTGCGCCCTTCATACTACCGAGGAATAGGGCTGACAATGTTCACGTACAGCCGAAAGTACCATACTGATGTTGATGTCGTTGCCGGGTGCTATGTTCGATGGCTCAGCAAGCTCACTGTCGAATGATAAGCTTGGACGGGGAATGAGAACCTAGATAAACTCTACCCCTTCAATCTCATAGCTTAATAATTATAAGAATGTGAGATCTTGTATATTTCCGAGACACGTCGATCAATCATGGATGAGGAGAATCTTCCGTTTCCTTGAGGCCAAGGGACAAAGTAGAGTAGTCCTTACCATCTTGATCATACAGCATCATCCCAGCAATGGCGGCTGACAAGTCGAGAAGGATGGATACGGTTTCCAGCGCACCGCCACCGCAACTTCAAGACGAGTCCGACATTTGAATGCCTCCTTGGTTTATGCCGCGCTGATCTCTCTTTACAGGCTCAACTACCAATACTACCTTTCACAAGACACATTCAGATTTTACCTGCACCCGGACATCCCGCCACTGGCACCAGATGCTCGTGTTGCGGATATCACAACAGGCAGCGGGTACGAACTCGACAATCGTCTTCTCCTCCATCTGACCCACCCAACTCCATCTGACCAAGGTGCAGAATTTGGCTATCGGACCTGGGGCGGGAGCTCGAGCAGATGGTGGGACGGATCGAGGAGGAGAAGCGGCAGGGCGCGTGGCTATCGAATCCTAAGGCTGTTTGCCTTGGCAGGCGAAGCGTGTATAAATGGATCTTACGAGGTCAAATCGCAAGATAGACAACATATAGGTACGCGGTCGAGTCTTCTCCTTTGACTGGCCCGGGCAGAGCCGCGGCGGGGCACCAAGCTGTGGAAGCTGGACCTCGGACCCCTGCGGGAGCTCCACCTGCCGCATTCGGATTTTCCCAGCATCTGATTGAGCAGCCCGAGTATTTTCTACTTAAATGACTACTGTTGCTCCAGTCAGTATATCGCATGTTGTACTCCATTCTCTTTTTCGAGAAATCTTCCAAAGTCCTATTCGAGGCATCTTCGTAGCTTCATGCGCTATGAAAAGACATAATTCAACCTTTACTTTCCCAGCATGTAATGATAAGCCTGTATGCCGAATCCCTACGTTGTTGTATTATAATGAAGTAACTACTTGGAAGATTCACGACATTGTAGCTGCTCGGCCAGTGGTTGAACCTCCACTGGTCTGAAACATTTGGAATTTGGCTTTTGATTCCGTCTGAGGGCAGTTTGTCCCAAACAAACCCGGACGTGAAAGTTTTTATTAATCAATAAGGCTACTAGGGCCCCATTGCCCGCTGCCACCTGCTCAGGAATGCACAACACCATTAGCCACTACATCACCCCAGAGGTGTATTTATTTTGAGAATACGAAAATCGCAAGAAAACCGAAAAACGCTGCACGGTCACGCGGAAAGAACACGTTGGAACGAACCGACCATTTTCTTGACTAGTCCTGACACCGGTGCAGTCTACGCTGGTCAACGTGCGCCCGGCCAGCTGCAATTTGATCAGTTTGAGCTAGCTTATCAAAAAGTGCCCATCACCGCTAACTTGCATCATTATTTGAGCATATCGCCCGACCATTGAATGATCGATGATAAGATAAGATGACACGGTCCGATCAGTCCTTTTTTCAACTCATTCTATATATGATAATGCATCAGCGCGCTGCCTTCACACTTCCTTCTCGCTTCCTGCTTCTCACCTCGTATTTTTGCCGCTCAGTTCCAAAAAAAATTTTGTCTCGAGTACCTGCGAAAAGTTACCAAATCCAAGCTCGAAGTGCTGGAGGCCAAAGTTATGGCCAGTTAGCCATCAAAACGGAGGAAGGTTAAGTTAAGTCCGAATTCCAAGTTCGCTACGATCGATAACATAATGCGCGCCCAGGAGGAGGTTTCAGGGGCTATAAATAGTGTCATTAAAGAGAGCGAAGCCGATAGTATAGATGCTGAACAGTATCGTATTATAGTGGCTTAATTGAATGAGTTATGTGTTGTTGAAGTTAGGTGGTGAGAAAAGTGGTGACTAATTCAAGGGGTGCGATAACAGGGGGGGTGCGAGAAGTGGGTGCGTCAACTTACCTGGCCTCGATACTGAACTCGCCTCGACCCACGCATCAATGCACACCACTGCCGTGAGCTTGCCCTTCCATTTTCTTTCTCTGTCAAAGGTTGCATTTGAACATCTGTTCGACGTTCTCCTCACTACTCTTTTGCTGGACAAGTCTGCATTCTCTGTCACCTCTGTCCTACTAGGTGTCGCTCGTTGGCGTTCTCAGGAAAAACCAATTTAACTTCTTTCTCGACCAAATGCCAAATGGTGTCACCGCAAGCGCGTTGACACGAAATGGAAACTGCGGGCAATTGCAATTTCCAAGGCTTGGTGTCGGCCTTCTGAACCTCTTGCAACATACACCGTCGCAATCGTCTTGATCTCGGAGTCGACTGACTTTGTTTTTCGAACAGTCCTGCGGAAACTGATGGAGAAGCTGTAAGTATGCTATAGAGTTTTGCACAGCCACGGATCGAGAGCCAAAAGAGTCCACAGGCTGGAAATTTCGATCCCCTGCTCATCGTGGATTGTCCCTTTCTGCTGAATGAGCAATCCCCACGAGACAACGGAGCGCTAGAAGCCCTGGCGGCCCGCTCTGTAGTCGACTTTGGTCAGTCCCAGGTACCAAAAGGCGCTCTTATCCACGCTGTATGTGCTGAGTTTGACAAACGAAGCCAAGATCCGCAGCGGAAGCAACCTATGGAGCCTTTCCACGTGGGCAATCTTCATGCTGAGGTGGTATCGCAATATGAGTCGTTCCACTTGAGTTTCCCTCATCCCGTTCATTCGATTGCCAGCTGGGGAATTTTTCCTCAATCTTCGAACTTCTCCGACCTCACCAACCAAGTAACGGCCAAATCAACGTGGCGAATTCGGGAAGCCAAGAGCAAGAGGAAGGCAAATTCAATGGTCTAGATTAGCGGACCGTACTGCTTACGTGAGCCAGGAACTCAGATACAATCCATGGAGAGCTACGAGGGTAAGCAGAATTGAAACGACGAGGTTCAATATGTGCTTTAATCGAGGCCTTTTTTATGCCAAAATGGTGAGGCAGAGCCTCTGGCCCGCCTGATTACGAGGCCTGTCTGCAAACCAGGGCATCTCGAAAGGTTGACAGTAGACAGATTTTGGGCCAGCAAGGCAGAAAACGACAAGCTTACCGCAAAATATGATGTAAGTGTTTTCTTATCGCAACGAACTTTTTCTTTCAACGAGTGGACAAGCAAAAGCAACTGAGCATTCCACAGGCCTCGAGAACAAGAGTTGAATTCTCCGCGGGAAGATCTTGGAATTTGTTATTTTGAGGAGCTGTCGAAACCACAAGGACGTGGCAATCAGGCAAGGGCCGCAAGGCTGCGGTGATGATGCGGTTGAGTTCACTACTAGGTCTTGGCTGCAATCCCACTTGGAGCTGACGGAGTTAACACGGGAAGCACCATGGGCAAGGCGTAACCTCTGAAGATAGGAGCACAAAATTTTGACCGGACAGAGGGCAGGCGCAACTCTACCACTGGACACGGTAACATTGGAGTTACAGATTAGCTGTATGATTATCAAGAACGAGATACACGTCTCTTTCAGTACTAAACCCATCTTTCCAAGCTTGATTCTCGAGAGCCCGATGCCCTGCTTGCCTCTGTGCTCACAAGCCGAAGTACAAGAAGCGCCTGGCATATACTTTCCGTATTCTATCGCACCTCTCATGGATCCAACATTTTGGCCTTAATTATGTGATCGCAAAGTGGTGGGATACTGTCTAATATAACGACCTATTAATGCTGAAGACCGCCCGCGGCCTCTTGTTTAGAAAAAGCTATTGCTTCACCCGTGGCGTAGTCAAGGCCCCCAACTCCATTGATACCGTTTCTTGTCATGTGCATCATGTCGTCCGATTCCTGCAAACCAGTTTGAATCACTTACCATCCGATAAATAAATAAAAAAAGAGGTGCAACCTCACTTGTGCACGAGAATAGCCAGCACACCAGCCACCAGAGCAACCCAGACTCCCTGCGCGCCGAGCTCTACGGCCGCGGAATGCGAATTGGTTCCCATACCACCCGAGTCACTGCTCGGCCCGCCAATCTTGAAAGCCGGCTGGTATCCGCCGCTCACCTCCCTCGTATCGAGCGTGCCGTTCCAGCAGTAGCTCTTAAAGCACGCAGTACACCCGCTCGGCACCGCCGTGCCCGTGCGTGTCAAGCTCCGACTCAGCGCCGCGCACGCTACGCATGCGGGCCAGCTTGCGTCCAGACTGCTGTTACCCTGGCTGCCGCCGGCCGCACCGTTCATGATGATGTCGTTGCGCTGCCCCATTTCGTAGGAGGGCGTGAACGTCGTCACGTTGCTGGGAATCATGTACGGTGCGTTGGGCAGGTAGACGATGAGTGGCGGAGCCGACTGGCCGTCGGCTAGCGTGAAGTTGGCGGCGTCGCAGCCGAAGAAGGTCGGGCGGTTGTTGAGACCGAGGTTGATGAAGGTGTTTGCGTCGGGGACGGCGGGGAAGAGCGTGCCGTTAGAAATGTCGCCGAGAGAGCGCTCGTATGAGGCGCGCAGGGCGGTGCCGTTGGGCCAGTTGGTGGTAGTGTCGGCAGATGAGTCGACGGCGAAAATTACGTCGACGGCGCGGAGAGGCTGGAGGAGTGGGCTGAGTGGAATGTTTTGGAGATCTTCGCCGCCGTCGACAAGTGAGAGCTGTTCTTCGTTGGAGTTTAGATTGGTTGACGGATTGTATCCCAAAAAGGGGTTCGGTTTCCATTGCGCAATGTCGTTGTTATCGTTGCTTGGAGCATGTCAGTCAAAGTTCAGGAGTACCAAAGCTCAGTTTTTCCACTTACCCAACGTCAGCCAACAGACTAGTGATCACGTCGGCGACGAAAGTGGGCACACTCGTGGACGAGATGTTGGCGAGCAGGAACTGATTGAACAAGGAGCTGCTCGTGCCCATGATGAAGCCGGCCTGGTCGAAGCCCTCCACACAGTTGCCGTCATCTGGTACAACCCCAGCACTGAAGTTAGAGCCCACATACTTGGTGGGAACGAAGCCGTACACAGTTGGATCGAAGGTGCCTATTTCCCAAGGGTTCATCTCGTAATTCGTCGCATTGATCGAGACGGCTAGTTCTCCAGGGTTACGTCCGTCGGCGACGAGTATAGGCATAGGGATGTTCCCGTCAATGAGGTTTTGATCCAGCGCGATGGAGCTCCATGTGTATGCCGGTCCACCGTCCGGAGCGTTGATGAGCTGGTACGACAAGGCGCGGCCCCAGTAATCCGTAACCGACGTATTAAATCCTGCGTTTGATTTGTCACCCACCTGACCATTGACGTCTGTCCAATAGTCTACCGTGCTAACGATGCCGATTGAGCTGGTCGAAGGGCCCGTGAAGATAGTTTCTTGAAACTGCCAAACGTCGTTGTTGCTCATTAACTCCTGCACCGAGGAGAAGTTGTTTGCGTATAGCGAGCCCACAAGCCAGCCACCGCCTGAGAGACCGGCCAAGTATGTGGACGACTGGAGCAACCCGCCGATTCCTCCTTGGTCTGTCGTCCCTTCTGTGTTGCTATCCGCAGCGGCGACGAATCCTGCGCCGTTCATCAGAGCCCGGTACCCGCCTCCACTAAGAGCAATGGCGATATTCGGTAGATTTTCCACATTTTTGGCCTGGGTGGTGAGGTAGGACTCAGCATCGAAGTCCGCGATACTCGCTCGGGTCATGAAATCCTTCATGGGCTGCACAGTGGCGGCGCGCCTTTTCGTCAGGAAGTCTTGCTCATTCTGGCTGAGACCGGACCCAGCGCCACGAATCGTCGGTCGTTTCGAGGGACAAGTCACAACCTTGGGCGCATAGTTGCCGCTTGGTGAGTTGGCCAGAGCCCTGATTTCTGAACTGGCCAGACTATTGTCGTGCAGGCTGCTGGCGGAGCTCAGACCGGTATGAGCTGCGCCCAGAAGGAGTATGGCCGTTACTTTCTCCATAACCGCAAAGATTGTGCAATGCGCGTAGATGATGAGAGTTTGAAGGACAGAAGGAAAGTGTGCAGATCAGGCCGTGAAGACGGACCTGGACGTATGGTGCTGCGAGATGTTGGGAGCCAACCACAAGACCAACTGAGACAGATCTGGTCAAAAGGCGGTCGCAGTCAGATAAAGGTGCGACACAAGCCCTATAAGGAAGTTAGGCCTGGCATTGAGCTAAAGAAGAATCTATTGACGTAACGGGCCAGCCTTGCAGCCCGCCTCGGAGAATTCCCAAGCGCGAAGGAGGCTTGACCAAAGGTAAGAGGCAATTTACAATGGAGACGTGTGACGCAATGACGTCCCGGCGTGCCGGTGACGGGTGTTTGAAACTTAGGATGATCTTGGTGCATGGCTGTACTTCGAATGCTGTGCACTGACTCCTGTCAAAGCATCTTACACACAGTAAGATGTTACGCTGCGCCTTGGCCACTGCCTGGCATATGCAGGTGGAATTGCAGGTGGTCAGCAAGTGTTGGTCGCTGACATGCTGTGCTCTGCCTCGGTTCATCAAGCGCCTGCGACCAACAGCCAATGGGGGAGGTGTGTCTCTGACTTAGAGCCGGATATAACAGACACAATTATGCAGCTATAGCATAACATTCCCAAAGTCAAACCGAGGCTCGAACGCGCAGACGCGGTAGCCGGACCTGGACTTCTGGACTTCGAGTCGTGGGTTGTGATGATGTGAGGCTCTCTGAGACTGCAGGGCCTGCTATGGCGCTGGCCGAAGAACAGCGCTAAGAATTAAGGTTCCGGAAGTTTAGCGATCGCCTGCAGGTGTGGGGGCGCCTATCAACTTACGGCTAGGTCAGATTATGCAACATGCTGCGGCGGACGCTGCTGTACGAGCGGGAGTCTGTAGGTCGGCTTGGAGGGTTGTCTGACCATGGACGACCTGATGGTGGTGTGGCTCACTGCCGCGATGCAGGCAAATATGACACAGAAGGCGAGGTTGATAAGGCTGACAACCCTACCGAGCGATCAACACATGATAGCTTGACGCCAATGGTACGCGACAAATCATCCGAACGAACATGGGAAACAATCGGCAGCAGCCGTGTCCCGCGCAATCAGTCAACATGGGCTGTGTGCGCACATTTGTCCTTCCGTTACTCGGTTCCTCGGTTCCACAAAAGCTGAACAAGGGCATATCTTGTTATCGTTGAGAGGTGCTTCTCTCGGTATATTGTCTGGACTGTGTAAGTGCCCCGAGATCATGGTACCGAGCACAGACAAGCGCCGGCGACATTGCAATAGAGACTGGGGTTGGTTTCCAGATCCACTCGTTTTCACGTGCAAATCAGTGGCCCCATCCCATTGTGGGCCGGCGATGCGGTGCTTTCACACTTCAGGTATTGTCATCGTCGAGTGCGTCGAGGATATCGTACGCGAGTACCACGCAAACAATCTGCGCGACTATGCACAGCGGGGAAAGCTCGCATCGCCGCGTCACCATATCCTCGGCTGAGATCCGCGAAACGTTGTGCTTGCCAGCCAGCAAGATTTCTCGTCACGATTACTTCAAGGTTATAGCATCGAATTGCCTTTGTTGGACTCCCAGAGGCAGGGACAGCCCAGCTTGTCATCGCGACTGCTGGAGCACTTGATCCGGCACACAAAATTGAATGGCAGGAGGATCACTGCGTTTTGGCTCTTGATCGTGATTCAGGAACTTGATGAGCATCTGCTCATCTGGGACGTATCCGAGATGCCGCAGCCAGTGAGATCAACGGCGTCCTTCTTCTGCGACCTAGTTGCCCCGAGTAGACCTTGACGGTGCCGACCATCAACTCTCAGATCTCCGAGGCTTCTGATAGCGCGTGGCGGCGACCTGTTGATCCACCTAAGCGAGACGCGGCCAGAGGTAGTGAGACTGCAAGACGAGTTTGAAGGCCCGAAGTCCAGAGCCGAGGCATAGAGCGCACAAACAACAGATTTGAGGTTTGCGAATCATTCATTGTTAGGCATGTGAGACTGACCTCTCAAGGCGAGACTTTTGCATGACCTCGAGGTAATGGTGAAGAGCACAAAGAGCTGTCAGAATTCTGCAAAGAGTCGTGAGTTTGCTGACGTAAGGAAGCGGCCCCAACTCGCCGCCCCGCAAAAAATTCAAGTCTCCAAGATTCGTACAGACGCGACAGAGCCTCTAACCTATCCAGACTACCACGTACCCAAATGTTAACTTTTGTGCCACCATTATAACCACCGAGGTACAGTACGACACGACGTACTGAACGCCCCACCTCTTCTCAAATTCTACCAAAACGATGGATGCCCACGCCCTCCTCACATCCCAAGGCTGGCGGGGCTCCGGTCACTCGCTGCACAAAACCGACGACAAGATCGGACTCGCAAGACCCATCCTTGTGTCGCGCAAGAACAACGCCCTGGGCATTGGCCGCAAGAACCACGTCACGAGCGACTCGTGGTGGCTCAACGCCTTTGACGAGCAGCTGAAGAGCCTCGACACCTCCAACAAGACTAGCATCGTGCAGAACAAGGCGAATACCACCAAGCTCGAGGGGCTGTTGACGCACGGCGTGGGCAAATATACGGGAGCGAATGCACTCTATGCATGCTTCGTGAGCGGAGGGCTGCTAAAGGGCACGTTGCAGGACGATGAAGAGGACGAGTCGACCGATGCGACGCCGGAGGCTGAGGCCGTGCCTGTGAGGCAAGGAACCAAGGCAGAGAGGAAAGCCATGCGGGCGGAGAGAAGAGCTAGGAAAGAACAGAGGAGACTCAAGCGAGAGAGCAAGAGGCTCAGGAAGGCTGCGAAGCTCTCAAGAAAGTCCGCCGCAGCTGCAAAAGCTTTTAAACCGACCGAAGGCACAAGCGAATCGAAAGACACTTCGAAATCCAAGAACAAGAAGACTGAGGAGACCGCCACGATCGAGACCATGGAGGAGCGTCGCGCGCGAAAAGAGACAAAGAGAAAGGAGGAGGCCAAGACCGGGAAGCGCAAGAAGGTCGAACAAGGATGAATCGTTCAAAACATTTTCCGACGACATACTTGAGCTTGTCATCGAAATCTTGCATCATTGCCAGCGGACAGTCACACAGTGAATGCCGTACGGACGAGTGCTCAACTAGCATCGCGACTCTAGGCACAGTGACCTCCGTCGCCACTTCAACATCACTTCACGCCACTGGCTCGTCCTGGGAATGTAGATGTTTGACTGCGACTACGCCCCTGACGCAACGCGACGCGAAAGGGGACTGAGGTGCGACTTGGCTTTGGCGTACACGTGGTCGAGCTCGGCCTAAAATGCCAGCTACCTGTCTAAAAGAGCCCGAAGTCTCTCTGGCGAGCCTGAATCAGGACATTTGTCTCGGACACAGCCAGTACTCGCACCCGCGGATGCCAAAGAGTAGTGCATCTGGGCTCGCTTGGGCCGCCCTAGCACTGATGCGCCAGTGATCAGAGCTCACTCGAATCATAGACAATAGAGAACAATACAGATTAGCCATACAATTCTATCCTTGCTGTAATTACTGGTTTCTGTCAACATGCAACAGTCATTCGCTTTGACGTTGTGATCTGCTGCGCCCTTGTGTAAAGTTTCGGGCGGTGTGGGGTCGAAATCCCGGCAGAAAAAAAGTTACGGGCTCCCCCAATTCAATCTTGGACCTGCGAATCGCAACCGCACCTTTTGGCACGCGCTCTCACACCATACTCCTCTCGAAAGCACTTTCAAGCATGTCAGCCAATATGGAGTCCGATCACGAGCAAAAGAAGAAGTCAAAGAAGTTGAAGCGAAAGCACCAGGTGGAAAGCGAAGCTGCGCCAACCGATAAGATGAATATCGATCTCGAAGCGCCCGAGGCGCCCGATTCGCCCAAGAAAGAGAAGAAGAAGAAGTCCAAAGACAAGAAACACAAGGAGCGAACTGAAGAAATCGAAGACGACGTCGCCGCCCCCGTCGAAGAACCAGCAGTAATATCGCCCGAAAAGAAACGCAAGCGCCACAAGAGCGACGACAAGACAGACAAAAAGCACAAGTCCTCCTCCCAAAGCGACTCCTCCTCCCTCCAACCACCCTCGAGCGCCGCCGCGGCCATCCGCACCATCCCCGACTCCACGCAATACCCCTTCTTCACGCAAACCTTCTCGCAACGGATCCCCATCTGGCCCGCCGCTTTCGACGAGCCCCTTACCAAGACCGCGCGCGAGTACCTCGACCCGCTGCTCAACCGCTACTCGCCTAAGTTCAAGGGCGTCCTGCTCGCGTACAAGAACGTCAATCTCGCCGACCGTCCGCGGCGCGCGAACCTTGATAACCTGCCGACTGACGAGACGCCGGTCACGCTTATTTCTTTTGAGTGCTACGCGCCGCCGTTTGCGTGGCTTACCGCCGACTTGCACCTTTTTGTGCCGACACGCGGGGCGTGGATGGAGGGCGAGATCAATTTGCAGAGCGAGGGGCACATTGGTGTTGTGTGCTTCGGCAAGTTCAACGCGAGCATTGCGCGGCGGAGCTTGCCGAAGGGGTGGCATTTCGTGGAGCAAGAGGAGGTTGAGGAGGACCCTTTTGAAGAGCCAGCGGCAGCTGAGGGCGAGGAAGGTGGAGAGGACGGTGTCCAAGAGGATGGTGAGAAGGAGGAGGGTGCGCCGCGGCTGCGCAGTACAGGCTACTGGGTGGACGAGAGTGGCAGCAAGATGGAGGGCAAGATCTACTTCCGCATCAAGAACTTCTCGAGCGGCTCTACGGGCGACTTTACGTATCTCAGTCTGCAGGGCACGATGTTGGACGATGCGGCCGAGAAAGCCTCTGCTGCTGAGGAGTGGGAGGCGGAGAAGGCGCGGCGCGCGAGGATGAGCTCGAGTGGCATGCCCTCGTATCCGACGATGCGGATACCTGAGAGTAGCATGACGAAGCTGAAGGAGATCACGATATGATCGGTCGTGACTTGGTCACGAGCATCACGGATGGGGCTTGAAGGCTGGTCAACTACCGGTTTGGACAATATCTTGTCGAACGATGCCTAAGCTCTCATGCATCAGACGTACCGAGCAGGAGTCGCATGGATTTATTGACACGTTGAAGGAGTTCAAAAAGGCGAGCAGAAACTTTGTTTGAAAGACGGCGCAAGTGGGAACAGGATCATTCAATAACGTGCATATAGACTACGGGCGCATGCAATGCTACATTTCAAGACATAGCAAGGCCCTTGTGTGCTTGAGACCTTACAATCGAGACTGAACAGCGCCGCGGGGCTGATACACAACGGTTCGCGACATTTGTGGTATGTGGGAAAGCATTGCCTCTTTGATGCTCTACCAGGACCATTGCAGCTTCGCCGAGCCCAGACCGTGACATCACGATCCCTGTCGTCTATTCGTACCTCGGCTCCCCGAACCCGTCCCCACACGGCCGTCTTCAGGTCCCCAGACTTCAACTATTTGCTGTCTCTTTCATCCGAACACATTTCCGAACGCCATTGAGCGAGAGACTAGACCCAATCTTTAAGATCCAATCGTTGTTCCGACCCATAGCTTGTCCAGAATCTGAATCGCCGTCAAGATGAAAGGAATACAGGTTGCACAATATGTGAAGGTGAGAGCGCCATCCCACACACGCTCATGAGTGAATCAACCCAAATACAAACCGTCCTCCTAGAGTCTGGACGACCTCAAAGTCACCACCCTTCCAGACCCCTCACCTAAGCCGGATCAGTACCTCGTCGAGATCCACGCCTCAGCAACCAACTTCTTCGACATCCTCCAAGTGCAAGGCAAATACCAGCACCAACCGCCCTTCCCCTGGACCTCGGGCATGGAATTCGCCGGCATCATCCTCGCCACACCCAGCTCCTCCGCCTCACCCAAATACCCCATCGGCACACGCGTCTTCGGCGCCGGCCAAGGCGCCTACGCAACCCGCGTCTGCACGGTCGAGAGCTCGCTCTTCCCGCAGCCGACCGGGTGGAGCGCAGTCGAGTCCGCGGGGCTCTTCGTGACAGCGCCGACGAGCTACGGCGCGCTAGTGACACGCGCGGGGGTCAAGAAGGGCGACTGGGTGCTTGTCCATGCGGCCGCGGGCGGCGTGGGGCTTGCGGCGGTGCAAATCGCCAAGGCGTTCGGGGCGACGGTCGTGGCGACGGCCGGGTCGAAGAGGAAGCTGGAGGTGGCGCGGGGGTTTGGCGCAGACCATGTGGTGGACTATCGCGATGAGCAGTGGCCGCAGATTGTGAAGAAGCTGACGCCGAAGGGGCGGGGGGTAGATATTGTGTATGATCCCGTGGGGATGGTGGATAAGAGTACGAAGTGTGTGGCTTGGAATGGGCGGATTCTGGTGGTCGGATTTGCGGCGGGGACGATTGAGAAGGTGGCGATGAATAAGGTGTTGTTGAAGAACATCTCGATTGTGGGGATTCATTGGGGCATGTACAAGGATATGGAGGCCGAGACGGAGAGGCAGGTGTGGGTGGAGCTGTTTAAGTTGATTGAGGCTGGCAAGTTCAAGGCGACGGTGTTCACGGACAAGGAGTTCGTCGGCCTCGAGAGTATACCTGATGCTTTGAAGGCATTGGGAAGTAGGGAGACATGGGGCAAGGTGGTGGTGAAGGTCCCCAAAGATGGTCAGTCCAAGATTTGAGATTATGAGAAATGCCAATAATCACGAAAAGAGGAGTCACCAGAGAGTGAGCATAGAGATCACACGATTATTATAGCTTGACCTGAATTTGTCAGGCGACAGCTTGCCTACGTCCCAAACAACTTTGTAACAGCTGATGTGCGCTCAATACCTTGGCCATCCAAAACTGAAGAGCACTGTACTATACCATGTAATTTGGGTCGAAGATCACAATGAAAATGTAGCTCCAGCATACATACTTGGTCGAGAGACAGACAGAACAGCGTATATTTGCAGATAGCGATCGACTCAGAATTGCAAGCAGAAACCAACCAAGAAGCTTTTGGACATAAGGCAACAAGCACTTCAGAGAGTCAAATCACACAGGCATGGCAAGGTTCAAATCTAGTGGCAGGTAGCACTTGCAGTTTCCCGGGAAACAAAGTCGTACAGGGATGTGGGCTCCACATTGTAGGCAGCTCCGCACCTGCTCAACCAGAGTCAACAAAGGTCCGTGGACGCGGCAAGCTCACCCCAAAACAACAAACTCGTCATTTCTTGTCGCAACTTCAATTGTGCTCATCTACTCGTTCATTCTTTGTGTGTGCATCTCATTTTCAAAGCAATGCACTTTTGATTTCATTCCGAGCTCACTAACACAATTGCTTACTTCCCAGCCCCCAATCAACAGGCACCCTTTCTATTCTGCGTCAATATGGATCCAGAGGTGTCACCGCCCAAGAGGGTCACCAGGGCCAGAGCTGCAAAGACTACTACTACTAGCTCCGCCACCTCTGGAACGGCTGCCTCTGCAGCCAAGTCAAAGGCGACAACGGCTGCTGCTAAAGCAAAGGCCGCCCGCACTGCGACCACCACTGCCGCAGACTCTGCCCCGGCCGTCCGGAAATCCACGAAGCGTAAGGCGCGCGAAGACGATCAGGACGACGATAGCGAGGTCGAAACTGTCTGTAGTGGTGCTGCACACGCCTCGAGGACTATTACCAGAACCGCTCGAGGTCGGCCAAAGAAGACTGGCGACAACGAGGTCGCGCCTGCGCCTGTCACAGCTCCTCGAGCCACGCGCGGTCGCCCACCTAAGAAGATTGCAACTGAGGCTACCAAGAATGGAGCTCCAGCTAGGGCTACAAGAACGCGCGCTCAGGATACGCAGGATATCGCAAAGGAGGAGGGTGATGAAGTGGACGATGTCGCCCCAGGGCCCGTGAAGAAGCCCCGTGGCCGGCCTGCAGGTACTGCTTCCAGTGCGAGTGCGCCTATCTCCAAGCCCAAGAAGACTGTCACCTTCGCGGAACCTGACAAGGAGAATGTTGTTCCCGTCACAGGTGTCAGGAAGCGCGCCACCACCACCAAGGCCGCGGAAGCCCCTGCTACCAAGGGCATGCGCGCGAAGCCTGTTCGAAAACCTGCTGGCACCGGCCGCACCGCGCGGACCACTGCCACCAAGAAACCCGCCAAGGATACCGAGGACAAGAAGAAGAGTTCGATGCCTTTGAGCCCTAAGAAGGTGTCACAGGTGTCGACGAGCAGAGATCGTGACGCGGATTCCGAGGATGAGCTTGCAATGGACGGAACACCCGCCAGGCTCCTCCGTCGAAGCCCTGTCAAGCCTGCTGGAGGAATCAAGCGTCCTACCAAGGTACAAGACGAGACATCGGACGAAGAAGACGACGACGTTGGACTGGCTTCTACAGACTCCACCACACTACTCAAGAGCCCTGTGCGTCGGCCGCAACCGTCTATTGAAAGCACCATGAAGTCCCCTGCCAAGAGAATTGACGGGCTTCAACTGGGTTTGCCCACTGCTCACGACAGCACCAAATCCAGCGCATCGCCTTTCAAGGCATCTTTGCTCCAGTCCCCAGCGAAGCGTATGCCCATCAAGTCGATCGATCTCGAACCCTTCTCCAGCAACAATGCTCCGTCCGGTGCATCGCCTTTCAAAGCTTCATCGCTGCAATCGCCAGCGAAGCGCATGCCTAAGAAAATGGTCGACCTAGAGCTGCCGTCAAGCTCGTACGAGCAGAACACTGCCTCTCCTTTCAAGCAGTCTCTATTTCAATCGCCTGCGAAGCGCGGCTTTTCTCCCTTCAAGCCCGCCAAGGCCCCTGAAGTAGAGGTCACTACTGATACCAGATCTCCTGCGCCGACGCCTGTGCTGTTGTGCAGCCCGCCTTCTGCCGAACAAGACAACGAGGGCACACTGGCTGACCCAGTCGATGCTGAAGAGGACACAAACTCTCCCGCCTGCCCTGATTTCAACGGGCGTATGTCGACACTTTTGCCGCGTGATGTCGACCCTGCAACAAACGGTGCTACATCGCCTGCTAATGAGCCAGTCGACGATGATGACTGTGAGACTGTTGTTCTAGGGGAGACATCAGAGGAGCACGTGGAAATTTTTGAGGACACTGCTAATCCCATGGACGTCGATGATTTCGAGGCTCCGCACGAGCCTATTGCGATTGGTGATATCAGCACCACACCACCGAACTCGCCACCAAGACAGGCTTTGGCCATGTTTGGACTTCGGGACAAGGACTTGGTTCCATTTGACACGACGTACTCGGAGTCGGACTACGAGACCACTACAGTTACGACTCCTGGTGCTGTGTCACCAGTGAAGCAGATGAGGGGCAGCGTCAGGAAAACCAGAACTTCAGGGCTCGGGTTCACTCCACTGGCTCGTCGTTTCGATGAGTGGCAACAGCGGAGCCCCCACGACTCAAAGACATCTCAGACTGAAAAATATGTCGAAGTTGGTGACGCTACACTGCAGGCCGAGGACTCCACAACGAAGAATGCCTTCTTTGAGGACGGAATGTCCTCCCACCCCGAGGAGGCTGACGAGTCTGTCAATGACACCGACTCGCTTTCAGACATCCCGGAGATCAAGGACCCCGTGATTGAGGACATTTCTATCACAGATGAAGATCTCGACCTGGCTGCAGAGGCAAACGAAATGTCCGTGCTGTCGGCCGACCAAGTGGAGTCGATGCTCAACCTCGACGGCAATGATGACTCGGTCTCCGAGGCCAGTCAAGAGTATGGCGACGAGAATGAAGTGCCGGTCCAAAATGTCAACGGCGTCTCAATCCCACCCGTGACTCCTCAGAGACGAATTCGGCGCGAGTTCCATACGGTGTCTAAAGTACCCCTGAAGGCAGCAGACGAATCCACCCCACCGCCTCAGCCTTCGTTGAAGAAGCGCAGACACAGTATCTCCCGCCTCCCCGCGCCTCGGCCAACTCATCAAATGACCAGGAGCGCGACCGTCATTTCCTACTCGCCAGTTCATACCAAGCAGGTTGATGCTGCGTTTGAGGAGGCTGCTGCAGAGGAGAGCATCCATGAACGCTCCCGGTCTCTGTCTCCTCCACAAACCCCATCCAAGACCTCAACAGAGACTCTGTCAAAGACTCCAGTTAAGACTCCAGTTAAGACTCCATCGAAGACTCCATCTCAGTCTCTCTCAAAGGCCAACGCATGGTCTGAGGTTGAAACCCCCGGCCGCACACCGCGCCGGGATGTAGATTCAGTGCTTCTTCGTGGAGCTGTTGTGTTTGTTGACGTCCACACCGTAGAAGGCGCTGATGCCAGTGCTATCTTTGTGGAGCTGCTTACGCAGATGGGTGCTGAATGCGTCAACACTTGGGATTGGGAACCCAACACCCAGGACGCATCCTCCAAGATCGGCATAACCCACGTGGTGTATAAAGATGGCGGCAAGCAGACGATGGAGAAAGTCCATGAGGCCAACGGCGCTGTGCACTGCGTTGGTGTGGGTTGGGTTCTAGAGTAAGCTTCAACATCTGGCATGCTTGGCCTGACATATGCTAACGATAACTGTAGCTGTGAGCGTGAGAATCAGTGGCTCGACGAAGCATCGTTTTCTATTGACACAACGTTCAATTCTCGCGGTAGTGGCCGGCGCAAGAAGTCTATGGAGCCCAAGGCTCTGGCCAATACCAACGGCACGCCGTTGACGGACTCTGCGTCCCGCAAAACAAACCGTGAATCTCTAAATGTGCCGACCACGCCGGCTCCAGGAAACCGCCGCGATAGTGGCCTCTGGATGCACTCGCCCGACGACCTTGAGAACCTCGGCGGCGACTTTGACCTTGAGGGGCTGGACTTCGATATACCTGCCGATGAGGAGTGGTACAACACTGCGCCTCTTACCCCAGTGCCCAAGACGCCTGCTCCGGAGGCCATCCACCGTTTCGCAATGGAGGTAGACCTTGACAGCCCAACCTCGGAGGCTGACGATGACAGTACCGTTGGTGTTGATGAGATGATGTCGCGCGAGCACCTTATCCAGCAGACCTGCCCGCCCAAGGCCCAGCACATGTACCAGGACTTGGGTGCTGGTGTTCTGGGTATGGAGCGCGATCACAACGTGGCGAGAAGACTGATGGATGCTCGCCGCAAGAGCCTGGCGTTTGCACCTAAGATATCGAGTCCTTTGGCGAGGACTAGCTGGAAAGACTGGAATTGAGACCGATCGGGGGCTCTTGGGATCAGCAAGATGCTTCGTCAAGGGGAACGGCGTCACTCACTATTGTTTAAGCAGACGGTTGTTTGGGCTGTTTTACGGCATTGTTGGTTGGCCGGCGTTGAGCATGGGGCCTGAGATCACCAAGATTGATCATGTGTGATTTATGCATTACAGTCGCTTATTACGACTCAACATAGTGGATGTAGAGCTTTATGAAGTCAGCTTCCTGTATCCAGGTTGGTTATTCACCAATGGTGATCTTGAAGCGTTGTGGCCAAGCATCGGCGAGCTGCCTCACCAAACAGGATGCCAAGCACCAGATCATTCGTCCTACGAGCCGCATTACTACTCTGGAAACCGATCGACATCAACCACCAAGTGTCTAAACGCGTAGCTGCCGTGTTTCGGGAACGTTTCTGCCGCAGACGTGGAGGTGCAGCCAAGAGTCGCATCCACGGTGACGTCTATCATCGGATGGCTACGAATGACTTGAGGAGCATATATTGAGCGGTTGCTCACTCTCCCCACATTAGTGATCTGTTCTCACTCTAATAATCTACTAAATTCGCAGGCTATAAATCAAAATGCTGTTCACAAGTATCATTACCGGTCTCGCTCTGGCTGCGACGCCAGCACTCGCAATCCCACCACCAATTTTTGGCTTTCCGGATTCTGACAACCACACAGAGCTTACAGTCGCATACTCATTCACTGGCAAGACAACGATTGTGCAAGAGGGCTCCTTGTTCGGTGGTAACAGTATGTTCACACCCCACAATCCAGCAAAGCTCACCGCTAATTCCCCTCACCAGTCACCCAACAGCAGCCCCAACTCTCCCTAAACGCAGCGCTGTACCAATCCGTCGCCGACTACAACGGCCAATACACGCTCATCATGGTCGACCCGGACGCGTCCACGCCCGAGGACCCCAGCCGGCGCTTCATCCTCCACTGGCTCTCGCCCAACCTCACGCAAATCACCGACACAGCAACCGCCAACCGCGCACTCACCCCGCCCAGCACCGCCTTCGTCCCTTACAACCCGCCCACGCCGCCCACCACCTCCAGCGCGCACCGCTACATCCTCTATGCGTTCCAGCAGCCCGACAACTTTGCGATCCCGTCGCAGTTCGCGGCGCTCGAGGGCGGGCAGAACCGCGCGAATTTTAACTTGACGGATTTCATTGCTGCTGCGGGGCTGGGCCGGCCCGCGGCCGCGGAGTACTTTTATGTTAATCGCCAGGAGCAGGTGTCGGGGACATTTGTGGCGGCGCCGGGTGGAACGTATCCCGGTGGGAATGGGGGCATGATTACGGAGGCGAGTGTTGGTGCGAATGGGACGGCGACTGCAACAGGGTCGGGGTCCGCGACGGGGACGGGGGCCGCGGGGGGGGCGACTGGTATGGAATCTACGACAGCGGGAGCTATTGGTGGATGGAGGGGGTGGTCGACGTGCGAGGGAGTGTTGGGGATCGTTGGGCTGGGGGTTGCTGCGCTGCTGTAATGCGTGTGTATTCGTGATGCTCAGAAAGTTGTAGCAAGAAGCAATGATGATCATTTTTCGAGAGTCTTTTAGATGACTACATGTGCACCAAGCTTACAAGCAGCGGCCCGTTCGTTCGGCAGCTTGTCTGGCGGAAGAATGCATGGGCGACAGCGAGGGAGGGTGAAAGGGGAGTGTTGGCCATTCACTATGTGGTGTGTGCTGGTCTAATATCCATGGCCCTACTTGAATAATTCCTAGCCCGAAGCTGACAATGCGAATCACACTTGACATCGACGACCATGCCGACGGACTGGGCCCCTTGCAGCATTGGTATTCGCTTATGTGAAAACGATAGCCTGTACCAACGACCACAGCGCCAAGTGGACGTTGGTCTCGTTGATTTTACATGATGTTTAGTCTGCTCTCATCTTGAATTCAAGAATTTGAATACCCGTGGACAGACTCGCGAGCAGACCTCGGTTTCCCTGAACGTGAGATCTCATTATTCAAGACCTTCAGCGGATTCTTTCACATTTGGGCACATTTGGGCGGCTTCCAGGCGTGGTGCCTTTCGAAATGGCCAGATAGTATTTGTTCATTGCAATTTTCTTTGTAATGTGGCACGTCGCTTTCCGTTCAGGGCGGGTTCTCGAGGTCTTGCTGAGCTTCCCACACCTCGGATAGCCAGAGACCACACCCGGTGTCCGACGATTGTATTTCGCAGGATGTCTGCTCCTCATGACTTCTCTTGTGATACCGCTAGTCACCACATATAAATTTGTACGCGCCACGAAAAGTCCTGCGCGCGAGGGAAAGGAAAACACCGGCAGCCTGCCAGTCCCTACTCTCCCGTATTGGATACCCTTGCTGGGAGACGCTCCCTTCGCTTTATGAAGCCCTGCGAGATATGTGTCTGGCCATTTGTGAGTTGCGCCTAATGTCAATAATTACAAAGCCGAACAAGCAATAACTTAGAGCTGTTCTTCTCTCCTCCGCCCTCAGCACCAAGCATGGTTGGCTTGAACCTCGGCGTGTCAAGGTGGGCAAATTCGTCACATTCATCGCCAATCCCGAGCACGTCAAGACCAATTTCGAATCTGCAAAACAAGCTGGTGTAAAGCTAGCCTCCAGTGTCTTCATGAGGAGGATGTTTGGCGCCTCAGCGAAGACGGCCAGCTGCTGAGACTCGGATGATTCTGGTATCGCACTCCAGCCACAGAAAAGCAGCAATGTGCGCCAGGAGTTCCGCGTGCATTTCTGGACGGCTCACACCACGCAGACTTTTCTAGCTGCTTCTCATTTACAAGTCTTGAACCAGAGGTTTATCCCGACCTTGTGGGATCAACTGAAAGCGCGAGACATTCGGGACCAGTGGGTGGTGTGTCCAGACTTGTACGCGTTTGTACCATTGGTAGTGGGCAGATCCGCCACAGAGACCCTATTTGGCCCTTGTCTGCCGGAGCTCAACCCTAATTTACTGGATAATTTTCGAGTCCATGAAAACAACTTCCTCAAACTCCTCTTTGACCGGCCCCGCTGGCTAGCGCGAAGTGCTGCAAAAGGTGGTGGAAACTTGGCATATTGACGCCCACGAGAAGGGTAGTGGAAGTATCGAGAAGCTCGCGGCCGAGAATTCCGAGTTTGACCAATATTTCGGCCCGAAACTATCCAGAGCAAGGCAGCTTGAGACGAAGAAGATGCACTTGGACAGTCTTGACAGAGCGAGTCTTGACGTAGGCTCGATGTTCGCATGAGTACAGGTCTGTGGCGAGGCCGGCGCTTCCCCCCTTTGAATGATCCTTAGGAAGGATGCTGATATCGGTTTTACTATGGAACAGAGTCAACTCGAACACATTTCGAGCAATTTTCTGGTTCTTGTTTCACACAGTCCGTGACATCCAGCTGCAGACAGACCTGCTTCTTGAAGTCCGCAGCTGTTAACGAGATGACGGAGTCTTCGATGTTGCAGCCCTCGGGCAACAGCCTATGCTTCAGTCCAAATTCATTCAAGTCTGCCGGTTCTACGTCGCCATTGCAATGACACGTGCGGTGAACAACGCCGATCTCAAGCTTGGTCGGTTTGCCATACCTGTCGGCGAGTCTCTTGCCATGTTCGACCGCGAAGTGCAATTGAACGACGCGGCTTGGATGAAGCAGGGGCGTGAACTGGGGGAGCCTATGTCGGTGTTCGATGCACGACGGTTCCTCGCCGCTGACCCCGCGGAAGGAGGCAAGCAAACCTTCTCGATGGACCGTCTGGCTGGGTGCTGGATGCCTTTCGGTGGGGGTCAGCGTATGTGTCCAGGTCGACATTTTGCGAAGTCGGAAATGATAGGAACGTTTGCCATGCTTCTTACCAAGTCTGATTTGGAACTGGTTGGAGAGAGTGGGCGAGGTTGCGCCGGACATGGATTGGTATGCCATCGGGACGTTGCCGCCGAAAGGGCAGATCCCATTCTGAATCCAAAGAAAGGTCCCAGTACAAGAGTGGGCATGGAAATGTACAAGAATCGGCCGGCGACTCAAAATCATTGGAAGAGAGAATATGTCCCCTTCCATGGGTTGAAAGGAAAAGGAGAAGGGGGTCTTAGGACAAGTTGCCGTTGTACAAGACCGGAAGACATACACACAATCGACGCACTAAAGAAACATTCCCAACGAAAAGAAATGAGAGTGACAAGAGCATACTCAGTCAAGCTTCCGAATTCGTGATAGCCTTAGTCGTTTCGCTTAATTTTGACTCAGGGGAGTTTGGGAATCGCGCAAATACTATACCCCCAATTTCTTCTCTCCGCCCACGAAAACCACCAAATCAGTCCGTATATATGACAATGATGTTGAGAGGAAGAAGGTAGTTCCACGAACACAACTCTATTATTATAACGAAAGTAACTACTTAGAGACCTCAACATTGAAACAACTTTTCAAGTCTCCTGACCATAAGCAAGGCTCTGCGCCTTCTTCAATTGTACGACCTGCCGTGGCTACGGAAGACCCGGTATCCGATTTCATGGCGGTTATATTTTCCTGCAAAGAAACATCACCAGAGCCTGGCAGTCGCTTCACTACATTCACTCCTGGGAGAATGTAGTGCAACTTATTCGAGGGACCGGCCCACTAGCATGCGACCACGTCTGCATTGGCCGCGCCGGTACAGAAGACACGGTCCATATTGGCATGGTACGGGTATGTGTCACTGAATAACTGGCCCCATCGCTAGACGTGCAGAGCGTGAGAGTATCTGCCTCTTCTGTGACGCGGACTACGTCCTGGAGGTCCCTCATGTCCTTCTCAGGGCTGGCCACCGTAGCGGGCAAAATGCACTGCGCAGCCGCTGGCGGAAATACTTGCGAGTTTCCAAATAATACTGCAACGATCTAAGTTCTCAAACACCTTGTCTTCCTCTATATAGTACTTTGTCCAAACAAGAGCATGAAGCTGGTCTTGAAGATTTGCAGACAAAGCCCAAGAAAATGTTGCAGGGTCAGCTTACGACATAAAAGAAAGCCGATCAACACCCAAAGGTAGCGGATCTAGCAGCTCAAACCATTTTTGAGGTGGCTGCTTGCTTATTACGCAGTGCTTTATTTTGCCCCTGCAATCTTGCTCCGCTCGTACGATCCCCTCGGGAGGCTTCAGCCACTGGTAAGTTGTATGCAGCATTTCTCAGGTACCCAATCATCAGCGAATCCGGTGTACCACAAAAAAGGCAACATTTTCGCAAAATATGCAGCAGCATCTCAAGAACACAGCTCAAAAGACACGTTTGTTATCTTCTTGCAGAATCGTTACGCTCTCTTCCTTGGAGCCCTGATGTAACTTGAAGCTCCAGCGGAAGCGAGCAGCGTCCCGACTATGATTGCAGACAGAGTCCTAGGAGAGCAGCCTGGCCATCCCAGCTTGACGGGTCAGCTTACACCACACATGACAGAGACACCACGGTCAGAAACACCGCCAGACATTTCTACGGAAAATTACAGAGTCAACAGTACGTTTGAGTTTTTTCAATGATTTCTAGAGTCGTTCTAGCCTCAGTCGTAGATAGTACGGACCACGCACACAGTGTGGACCACGAAACGCGCTACAGCAAAACCGAGGGAAGCAATGTCGACGAGGAACATATTGACCGTCTCGATTCTCGCCCCGGTCCGGGGCCCTCCAGATCCCAAGACCTTTGGCAACCAGTGGACTCGGATTATGCACTGCAATCTGGATATCAATCTCCTCGAGTTCGATTTACTACTGTGAAGAGTTGGTTTTTGATCATCCCAATGGTAGCTTGGTTATCGATTATAGTAGTTATTGCATATCTCGTAGTATTGCAACAGTCTCGACTAGGTGTTCTTCATGTACGACAAAACGATAACTACTACTTCATAAGCTTCGCTCCTGGTTTACTCGGCACACTCACCGTCACTATGTGGAAAGACATTGGCCAGAACTACCTGCATCTTTTCCCCTACTTTAAGATGGCGAACATCACGACCGATGGCGCTGGAGTTCCTCGACCCAGGACTTGTGAAGGATGGACGACACACAGCATGGTTTTTGTCCTAACGAACTTCCTACAACTCCTAATCATCCCGTTCAAATCTACTCTTGGGCAGAATATAGAGGATGATGCAGGTTGGGGGATTACTGTTAGTTCCGGTGCTGCATACCTTCTTACAATCACATATGTAATCTTACTTTAGGCAACCATTGGTATATTGCTTCAGCTCCGAAGCGGTACTGTACCTCAACAGGGCTGAAGTGGAATCCTCGCAGCCTGCCCAGGCTTCGTCTCAGCTATTTCTCGTTCACAAATCCAACTTTTTCGAAGCATTTCAGGGCATGGAGTTCTCCAATAGAAGAGATACCTACGCAATAGTGTATCAAGATGGATTGGACTGGATGGAGAGACATGGATATCTTCGTTTGGGTTGCTGGAGATATTCGCAGGGCTCGTCGATTCACAATCAGCTCCCTCGACCATATCGCCTCTGGTACGGTATACGCTTCACGAAATCTGGTCAGTACTGCCCGATTATACATGCCATGTCTACCATGAGCCCAGGAACTAAAGCTTACTTTTAGACGACAAAAATGCCAAGCAGAAAGTCACAGCATCGGAAAAAAAAAAAGGGAGTCTGCTAAAGGCCCCAGGAGATACTACCCTCTCAAACAAGGTGTTTATGGGTCTAAAAAGAGTAAGCCTCTAGTTCCGAATATGCTGTCAATTGAAGCTCACTCTTTTTCCTTAGCACCAACTGTTGTGCTTTTGGATACACAAGCCCTTTCGGGAAGAGAACTCTTTAGGACTCAGCCTCTGGCTTTCACCGATTCGCACATCAATACGGTTGGGACGTCTTGAGCGACGTCTGGATTGGTGTATATTTTCTCACCGAATTGATTGTTACTTGTGCCTTGGCTATTGGACTCGGAATGATTATCACATTAAGGCCAATGTCTTTTGTTGACAATGTGGGTAAAGGCGGTAGATTCAGAGGTTCTAGCTACAGGCCCCTCAAGGGGGGGGGGCACCCACTGTTTATAGCTAGATCAAATCCTCTTATCAAACAAGTAGCCAGTCTTGGATCTGGCTATTAGCTAGTTAGTTAGCTGACCTAAAGAGGTCAAAGCTCACAGTGATGACCAGTACGTATTTCAACATCTTTTGCTGGCACTCATCTGACCAACGTTTGGTTGCGCGCCTTCATTCTTAACCTCGTTCCTGCGAACTTTCTGGCCGTCGGTCTTACTACCATTTTGGCATCCGACATATATCACCGTACGCAGCAACCGATACGCGGCATGGATAAACTGTCCTCAGCGGAAGAAAACCTCTTTATCAAATACATATCGCCTGACCCTATAAGTATTGTTTTCGTTTCTCTATCACGGAGCCACTATCGTATAGCTTGGGGCAGCTTCCTAGCGCTGGTGTGTCGGATTGGTCCTGTCATCGTTGGGAAGATTTCTACCGTGGACGAAGCATCAGCCACATTCCAAGCAACTTCTTTGACGGCTTACATGACTCTTGGAATTCTATGCGCCTTCTTGATGGCACTCCCCTTTGCGCGACCGAGTCCTAAGTGCTCAGCCGCCCGTGGGTTGCAAAATATCCATGATACCATGTCGCTATGCTACGATAGCCCCATGGTAGATTATCCCGAGTTTTCTGTTCAACGTAGGGATGACGAAGAAGTCCATTTGAAAAGCCAAATTATTCTTGCTAGGCATCGATACCAGTCTGGTTACTACCTTGGACTTTCCGGTCGGTGCTGTCTTGGATTCGGCGTGGCGACTGGCCGATCTACGGCAACCGGACCGCTCGACTTTAACTTCAACTTCGATCCACCATCGCCTGCCTGCTCGACGACGTACAGTCAGGCGCGGGGGAAACACCAGCAAAGATGCTTTCACGATGTACATAAAGGAAATTCAGCTTATGGGCGGCTCTGGTAGTGGACCGAATCGAGACTACTACACTCGCACATCCGGTGTACACAATTTCTTATTTACGAGCTTTACAACGGTTGCTAGACCCCACTGCTCTCCGCTACAATACTTTGAATGCCCCGCAGAAATTACGAAGAGAGTGTTAGCATGTCGCCACTTTCAATTAACATCACAGGCTTCCGCCGCTCCTGGCAGATTCTCTCAAAGGTAAATCGACTTACCGCCGCCCACAATGTGTGTTCATTAGAGGCAAATACTGCGATATGTGCACGTAGCTCTCATTTTGGCGACGCTGAGTAAGCTGGCCACGATGACATGCTGCTAATTTTGAGACAAAAGTGTCGCTCGCTACAGGGCGAGCCTCGCGTCCTAGTACGCCTAGTCCTGACAGTGCCCTTCTCAGGTCGTGAAAGGCAGAGTACAGCCTGTTAGTGGAACAACTTAAGTTGGGAGGTGGTCAAATAAGTACTTGCTATGTACTAAGTAAGTAGCTGGTTGACACGAACGTTGATGCTTTTATCGAAGTATCTCAACACATCCCTGCAGTCTCCACAAGGCTGAGGTCTGGGTCGCATGCGGCAGACGGGACGGGACGCGCGTACGTTATCTTTGACAGTCTGAAGATAAGCTTTCACTCGCCTCCTTCAGCATCTCAAGAAAAACTATGTGCTTCCCCCTCTTCCATGTAACTTCATCGCCGTATCGAGGCTTGACAACGCCATGAAGAGGTTTTTACAACTCTTGCTTCTTAGCACCTCAGCCAGAGGATCGCTCTTCGACTTCTCACCTCAAAAACCCTTAGGAGCTAACCACAATCCCAAAACCCAGCCCAGCAACGCCCACTCCCCATGGACGCTAGACTTCACATCACCCTCCCCCCACCTCTTCGTCTCGACCTCGACCCTCCTGCACCAATGGTCCAACACCCTCTTCCCCAATGGCCACGCCCTCGCGGCCGTCTCAATACCGGCCTACACGCTCCTCTACCACGGCCTCATCTCGCCCACCGACGCCGCTCCCGAGCCGCCCAGCCCCGAATGGCTCGCCTTCGACGTCGAGATGGCCTACGGCATCATGGGCTCGTCGCGCAACTCGTTCCTGCTCACGTACCAAACCAAGCGGCCCGTGAAAGCGCTGTACTTTGACGGCGAGAGCGCGACGCTTGTGGGGTTGGGACAGATGGATACGCAGATGCTGACGCTGTTTGGGAACGTGACGGGTCCGCCGGGGAAGGGCGGGTCTGGGCTGGGGATGGAGTATGCGAGGGCGCATGGGTTGTGTGATTGGCTTGAGAGGGAAGGCTTGAGGGGGCGGGGGTGGGGGTTTGAGGGCGTGGTGAGGATGAATGCGGGGTTTGAGATGATTTGGTGTGATTTTGTGAGTCCGAGTCTGAGGCTGGTGTCGAGGATGAATATCACGGCGCCTCTACTACCGAAGGACAAGGACGAGGAGGACCGACTAGTTGGGGCCGAGGTGGGTGCAATGGACGGCATAGATGAGCTGGCAAGGAGAGGTGCCGTGACTGAGGTCCAAGACGCAACGTCGTACTATCCCCTCCCACCTCAGCCGACAAAGACAGACCGCAACGCTGAGCCTTCCCATCCAGCAGCGCCACCCAACATGCGATGGGCACTTGACCGCGAACCCTTCCTGCAGATGCAGGGCTGGGGCTGGTTCGACAGCGCGACGTGGCACTACGGCTCCAACCGCAACGGGCCCGGCCAGGGTGAAGTCCGCGCAAAGGTGTTGCAATGCGGGATTCTGAGCTACTACTCGCCCCAGTTCGTGAATCAGACTGCCAATCGGGCTGTGGATGAGCAGAAGAGCCTGAATTTGACGAGCGATGGTCTTTGGAAAGGTCCAGGCGAGGGCGGCAGCAGGACTACGGCGATCAAGCAGCTCGCTCGGAGGCGGCGATACCATCATCTGGGAGACGTGACCGCGGAAGATGCTGGCTTGATGAGAACCAATTCTGAAAGGGCTTTGCGAAGCCTGCTGGAGTCCGAGAATATGTGCTCTGGCGCGGACTGGACACTCATTACCTCTGAGATTGTGTCGCGAGTGACGAATCAATTGACCATGATGGACACTAAGCTAGCCTCGTTTTCAGCGCATGTGAAGGACGAGACACAAGCTTACAAGTGGATATCCGAACTAAGAGCACAAAGCCACCTCTACTTAGTGCCTTACTTGGAGTATCCGGAGGAGATCGGCCGTGGAACCTGGTTGACGCATACCACATATTACAGAGAAACGCATGGCCGGTGCCAATACCGATACACGAGACTTCTCGTCCCCGAAGAGGTTGACAACAGACTGACGCCAGAAGAGGAAGACATACGCATAGCAATTGAAGAGGTTTATGGGACCATCTGCGCAGTGCTTATCACTATGCACTTCGGTATCGAGATGGCCTGGCTAGACGCGCTCGTCGACAAGGCTACAGCAAGCGCGGCACTTGCACCCAAAGCTGACGCATGGCGTGATAACATTGCAGAGCTTACCGCTTGGCTGGGCTGGGAGAACCAGTACACTGGCTGCAAGGAGCAATGCGCGTGGGACGAGCGATGCTATACGCCCATGTGGCCACTCATACATTGGGGCAACATGGGAAAGGGGCCTGGGAGGGGCCCGCCACCCGGAAATGGAACGCACGATGGCCCTGGCGGAGGAAGACGTCCAGGAGGTGGTGATCATGGACACGGACCAGACGGTGACGACGATATGCCTCCGCCTCCACCACCTGGGCACGACGGGCCGGGCCACGGCCGTCCAGGCTTCAAGATGCCGCCGCGAGGGCCATCTTGGATGAACGACGGTCCGGATCTCTGGGAGCCAAGGTGCGTCAATATCACGTTCATCATGGGAGACCGATGATCTAGAACCTGCGTTGTGGATACCCTCGAATTAGCTTTGTTTTCTTCCCGAAAAAGCGCATGTAGACGAGAAGAGCCAGCTCACCAATCATTGATCATGATTTTATGACACCTGCGGGCATTCTGCCCTTCTAGAATAGCCTCCAAACTCCGATGCGACATTGTCCCTTCATGCAGCTTTTTGCCCATACCGTCAGTCCCTTCATGCAACCCGAATAAATGCCGTCATCGCCTTCACTGCATCGCCGTCGTGCTGCTTGAGCAGCTCCGTAGCCTTGGGCTTTGCCAAATCGAGTTCATCCACCTACAAGCATAACAAGTGTCAGTCTCTCGTTACAATCGCGGTTTATAATGCCCTCGTATGCGCCGCCCCCTTCCCCTCTCACCCTCTTTCATCCGCACAAACAAACTCACCAGCAACGCGACGTCCGCAGCGTCGACCTTGACCTTGTTCAACGCCGTCTTGTCCGCCGCCTTTGCCACGCTAAGCTTGTTCATGGCTTTGCTCAGACCCTCCTGATCGACTGCGGATGACCCAGCAGCGACGTCGTCGTCTCCGCGCGCATCGAGCTTCGAGAGGGCGGCGGCGGCTTTGCGGTCCTCGGCGGACTTGGCCTTGTCGTCGAGCATTTCGTCCTCGACATCGCCGGTCGTGGCGCCTTCGACGACTCCCGGTGGTTGCTTCTCTTCGGCCATTGTTGTGTGGGTTGGTGGGAGGGGCAGTGGTTGGGTTGGAATTCGGGTTGGAGGGGGTTGAAGTTGAAGTTGGTTGCAGTCAATTGTTCCGCGACCAAAGCGTGTTGCGATATCTTATCGGAGCTCCATTTAGGAACGGAGCGTGCCAAATGGAGCTAACGCTTTTAGGTTATGACAGGCCATAAATTAAAGTAATTCGTGACTCTTTTCGAGATTCTATGGCTAGGCCTCGCACAGTTGCCAATAATTCTCACTGTCATGCTTTCGACTTTACTCTTTGACCTTCAGCATCTCACCACCATCGCCTCCTCTCTCACTTGTCACAGTAAGACCCATGCAGCCATCCATGCCACTGTCACGACACTCTTACTGACTCATCTCAAAGCTCACGCACCCTGTCACCCACTCACGGGAAGCACTCCACTCATCCCGCAAGACCCTCTTTCCCACTTACAACCAAGGACCCACCAGCGTCCTCCTCCTTCTTCACCATGAGCCCCCTCAATGGCGCCAACGCCTCCACCGCGTCCACCTGGACGCCCGACTCCTGGCGCTCCAAGCCAATCAAGCAGGTCCCCCACCTCGACCCCTACCAGCTCGCCCGCGCGACCACAGAACTCGCAACCCTCCCGCCCCTCGTAACGCCCAAAGAGATCCTGAAGCTCAAGTCCGAGCTCGCCGCCGTTGCCCGCGGCGATGCCTTCCTCCTGCAGGGTGGCGACTGCGCCGAGCTCTTCGAATACTGCAACCAGGCTGCCATCGACTCCAAAATCAAGCTCCTCCTGCAGATGTCCCTCGTCCTCATCTTGGGCTGCAACAAGCGCGTCGTGCGCATCGGCCGCATGGCCGGGCAGTACGCCAAGCCGCGCTCCTCGGACCACGAGACCCTCGCCGACGGCTCCCTCGTGCCCAGCTTCCGCGGCGACATCCTCAACTCGTTCGACGTCAAGAACCGCGAGCTTGACCCCCAGCGCCTCGTGCGCGCCTACTTCACCAGCGCCGCGACGCTCAACTACGCGCGCGGCGCCGCCAGCTCCGGCATCGCCGACCTCAACCGGCCGATGGACTGGGACCTGGGCCACGTGCAGGACCCGGCGCTCAAGGACAAGTACAGCGAGATCGTCGACGCGCTCGAGACGTCCATGCGCTTCATGAACACCATCGGCGCCGTCGGCGACGGCAACAGCTCCACCTCTACCGTCGACCTGTTCACCAGCCACGAGGGGCTGATCCTCGAGTACGAGCAGCCGCTGACGCGCGCCTTCTCCACCGCCGCTATCAACGGCGGCAGCGCCAAACAGCGCAGACGAGCTAGCATTGCGGGGGCGCTGAGAGCCGGCGATGATGACCTGCAGTACTACAACACGTCCGCGCACTTCCTGTGGATCGGCGACCGCACGCGGCAGATAGAGGGCGCGCACGTCGAGTTCTTCCGCGGCATCGCGAACCCGATCGGCGTCAAAGTCGGGCCCAGCACACCCACCTCGGATCTCCTCGAGCTGCTGCGCACGCTCAACCCGTCGCGCGAGGTCGGCAAGATCACGCTGATCACGCGGTACGGCGCGCGGAAAGTCAGTGACCTGCTTCCCGCGCACATTCGCGCGGTCGAGGGCAGCGAGTACGCGCGGTGCGTGGTGTGGCAGTGCGATCCGATGCATGGCAATACGCAGACGACGGCAGGCGGGATCAAGACGAGGCGCTTTGGGGACATTTTGATGGAGTTGCGGGAGACGCTGAGGATTCACAAGGAGCTGGGGAGTTATCTTGGTGGCGTGCATTTGGAGCTTACTGGGGATGCGGTGACGGAGTGTTTGGGTGGGAGTGAGGAGCTCGACGAGGAAGACTTGCAGGTGCGGTACACGAGCTTGTGTGATCCGAGGCTGAACGAGAAGCAGGCGCTGGAGCTAGCGTTTGAGATCGCACATCACTTCCGTAGTGAGGAGGATGCGTGAAAGGCATTGCGTTGTCGTAGTGGGAAACGCAGCAAAGCATTGCGCACGATGCATAGGCTTACATGCCGGCCAGGCTAGGCGTTGGGTTGGATCTATGTTGAGCATGGGGCAACAATGCGCGAACACAAGTTCCCAGAGTCAGCACCTTGTCATGTTGGGAGAAACTCAAAGCGTGTCTATTTCGGGTACTTCTTCACCAACAATTATCATGACGGCATGAGCTTCTATGTTGCATAGATGGGCTCTACTTCGCTGGTGAATACCCATATTGAACTCAAGTCCTGCTCGCTCGCTGCTGCGCAGTCTAGATCTATACAATCACAGCCTTTCAGTTGGGCCCCCGTCCCGCGGCGGACACCGTCAAAACGAAATGACCTGCGCGCCCTCCAGCGCCTCGCCCGGCTCCAGCGTCTGGAAGCCCTTGACACTTCCCGCCTCGACACAGATCATCTGCTTGAAGCCGTCCTTGGGCGCAAAGTCGCCCATACCCGCGGCCTTCTCGGTCCAGGGGTTCCAGACCACGACGTCGTTCAGATTGTCGCGCACTACGGAGAAGACCTTCTTGCCGCCCTCGGTGACCATCACGGGCTCCTTTGGACCCTTGGCGGGTGTGTAAACGCGGTCGGTCTCGCCGGTGACGGATATGCTTGCGGACTGCGTCTTAGTGGAGGCTCCGTCGACCTTGTCGATATAGGAGGAGCCGTCGAGGCCTTCGACGGCGACTTGGGTGATATCCTGTAGAAACAGACTACGATTAGCGCCTGGTCCCGATCTCTCAGGTAATCTATTAGGGGCTGCTCAGACATACATTGATCCGTAGGTAAGTGTGCAGCAGCACCTCGAACTCGAACGCCTTGTTGTCCCGGTTGTTGATCACGATCGAGGTGTTCAAGCTGTTCCGCTCCAGGGTCACACTGTAGATGAGGTCGAACTCGTACGGCCACAGTGCCCTGGTCGCATCAGACGCACTAAGTCCGAAATCGAGCTTGACATTCGAGTCGGAGGCCTCGCTGTCGTTGGGCTTGGACTCGGTGGTAGACTTGCCCATGAACTCCCAACGCGAGTTTCTTGCGAAACCATGCTGGGGCAGCTTGGAGGTTGGCTCGTGGCCGGGTTCGGTACCGAAGACCTGGAGGGTTACACAGGCACGTCAGAGATAAGGAGCTTTTGCATAGGTTCGTACGACACGAACCAAAACCAACATTGGCCAGGGAGAGCAGTGCGTACCGGGAAAACCAGCGGGATGCCGCCCCTCACGGCCTTGCTTCCATCCAGCACGGCCTTCTCGCTCAACCAAAGCTTCTCATTTCCGCTTGCATCCTTCCAGCTGATGACGGTGGCACCGTGCAGCAGGACCTCGACACTCTCGCCAGTGGGGAGGGTGGCAGTAACGCGGCCGGCGTCGTTGTCGATGCTGACGGAAGCCTGGGCGAGCTGTTGCTGTGTTGTGCTGGCCAGCGCCGAGGGCTTGTTGGGGCGGTCGACCATGATGATGACTTGCTGCTGCTGCTGCTGCTGCTGCTGCTGCTGCTGCTAGTGTAGGCTGTGTGTTTCGTCGATTGGGGTTGCGATGTGGCAGTCTTGTAGTTGTTGGATCAGCAGAGGAGTAGTCGTAGCATGTAAGCTTGGGATTGTGGCGGGTGAGGTTGTGAAGAGCTGACTGTTTTGGCAAGTGTATCAAGCAGCTCCACCCCTGTCGTTGGATTCAATGCGATGTCATGGATGGTGGGGAAGGTGCAGGACCCTTGTTTGAGGTCCAAGAGGTCAGGATCCCCTGACTACGAGTAGTGACGGATGGGAGCTCTGCACTTACCCCGCAGTAGAGCCGCTTACACCAACACCGTAACAGCACAACACCGCAAGAGAACTCATTTTCAAAGGATTGAGACGAACAGTATTCACATCATCTTCATCCACTAAAGGCAAGTGATTGGGCCAAAAGATCGAGGCTCAGAGATGGATGCTGAACAAGTAGTTCACTGAAGCCCTGTTTGTCGTCAAGCCTCGGGGAACCGAGCTTCGGAGGCACAAAGCGACAACATCTTATCTTGCTCCCTCCTCATCTTTAAACCCGGTCTCAAACGACGACACCCGCATCTTGAGAAACTGAGGATGCCATCAACGTAGAGCCAAGAAAGCGACAGAGCAATTGCTCGGCGCCCTCACTACATTCGACGATGAGGGTGACTTGCGCTTGGTGGTAGGAACTGCCGAAGCAAAGCAGACTTTCGTCGTTTGTTCTAGGTCAGTCGCGCGAGCTTCCAAACCCTTCAAGGCTATGCTACACAGTCCCGCAGGATGGATCCGAATTGGACAGTCGAGCTTCCTGAGGATCGACCCTCAAGCTCTGGCCACGGTGCTGCACATCGTCCACGGCCACTTCAAGACCGTACCCGACATCCATAATCGCGACGAATTATACCGAATCACTATCTTGAGGGACAAATACAAGATGAAGGAGATCCTTGCTCCCTGGGCATCGAAGTGGATAAAGAGCATTTACGACTATTTCGAACGTCAGAGTGGCGACGAGTTGTTGTTATGGATTTCTTGGGAACTAGGCCACGAAGAGCTGTTCAGTGATATCATCCGTTGGCTAGCGGACGAATGTTTTCTGAATGAGGAGCTCCAAATAGGCGGCCCATACGGAGTACCCATAGAAAATAATAAATACATCAACCTTTTGGTCTCTTGACATATGCCCCGGCAAAATCGCAATTGAATCTATAACATTGGACAAGACTGGCACACTTCAGCTATGATTGCGACCCAGCGAGTTGCGGGGATTGCGTCGATGATATCTTATATAGAGGAAGGCGTCGACCTCCCGAGCAGCGCAGGCAGCCAGCGAAGATTGCCTCGGGTCACTATGTTGGGCCGACTACAAACAATGCTCTGAAGAATGTCGGACCTTGTACCTCGGGAGCATCATCAGGTCCCTTGAAAAAGCGGCGTGTTAGCCTGTTCCGTCTCCAGAGACTTATAGGAAAAGTATGAAAGCCTGTCGCATGGAGTTTGTTGCGGCTCTCCAAGACATGCTAGTATTGCGCAAGTATTCTAGATCGTCTCATGAACACTACTCTCCAGAGGCCGACGCTGTGGCGATGATTCGTATAATCACCCCGCATATCTCCATCAAGCAGGCAGAGCGGGAGCATCTTGCCGCACAAGCTGTCAAGAGCGGGCTTCTCGAGGGAGCTTGGTCATCGTCTCCAGTCACCTGTGATCCACCTTCTTCTTCGGTCTACGGGGAGTAGGGCAGGGACCGCGCCAACACTGTCTTCCAAACCGCTCACCCGATGCTGCCAAAGAAGGTCCGTCTCGCCGCGTGCCTCCCGCTCTTCAATCTGCCGTGCAAAACCAGCCCTCATCATTCACCTGGAAAATTGAGCCAAGCTGGTTATCAACGGAGCGAGAAGTGGGCTCAAATGGTTCATTGTTGTGTGGAATAATCATATCTTGTTCCGTTTCATCTGGCGAAATAATATCGACAGTTGTTGGCTACGGCGGCTGAACATGTGCTGAAATAATGACGAGGTCTGGAATTTGGACGCAGCATCGAACACCAGCGGATTGTCTTTGGCTAGGTTCGAGGCCATACGACACGCAGGAAGTAGGGATTCGGGAGGGTGTTCTCATCTTTGGTTGCTGGCCACGGTCGACACTACCATGGATATTTTGACTTTATACGATGAGTGAATTCTGTCTCTTCTCACTTTCAGATCTTGAAACGTCTTGCTCATATCACATGATAGTACTCTCCACAACATCACGTCTCGATCCATGTCCCTTGGAAAAGTCTATCAACACAGCCCACGCATTGACGGTCCAGAGTTCACGACGGCAAATTATGCCGTCTACTCGCATCCCAAATGACCAGGCTCAGAGTCAGCTCTCCGATGACTGTGTGACATTGGTTGCATCTTTCTGTTCGCAATGATGCAGTCCACAAAGAACTCAACAGGTCGTTCGACGGCCTGCGTCGGGCAATTACGCACTACTGTCCAATCTCGCAGCTTGACGTTGAACATACCAGCATCAGAAGACGACATAGACATATTCTGCCTTCGAGAGTTTCCTATTATGCCGCAGACTGACTAGGAGAAAACGTCCAGCTTCAGACTTGTGGCTGAACACCGTGAAGATGCGGCTCGCCAAGAGCCCAGAGCCAAGTCTCAAAGTGGAACGATAATTGAGCGTTCAAACGACAACACTGACCAGAAAGAATGATGTGATTCTGGATGTGGGTTATCGAAGCACGGAAGGCACTCTGCCACATCTGTCGGTCCAGAGCGACGGCCGGAGCGGAGCGAGTCGCCGAGACGTGCTTCCGGGATCCTCTTGCGCCATCGACTGGAGCAGTGAAAAATATTCCAGAGCGGATGAGGCAGCGAAGAAGTCGTCTGCGAGGCCAATAAAACAAGCGCGCAGGCTGGTACCTCGCGTAGGGTCAAGCCCTGAATTCTTGTGCCTTTGGTCGTCCCCACGGTCAAGAGTGCAAAATGTCGACACATAGTATCGAACAGAGCAAGCCGCTCACCAAATTCACGAAATGGTTCCGGAGCCCTTTTTTCAACGTGATTCTCATTGGGCTTATTTCGTTCACTCAGCCTGGGGTTTGGAATGCTCTGAATAGTACGTGAGAAACTGATGGGAGCAGACGTGTGAGACTATTGAAGAAGAACTACTAATACGTCTCGCATACTACAGGTGTCGGAGCAGGAGGACAGCAGAAACCCTATCTGGTCAACGCAGCCAACGCACTCACATATGGGTAGGTGAAGGTCTTGACTTCAGATCTCAGTTCGAAGGATTGTGTGCTAATATCGCATCGATAGCTTGATGGTGCCACTTTGCTTCATATTCGGTGCTGTGGCGAACAAGGTGGGCGTGAAATGGGTTCTTGTCTTCGGAACCCTGGGATATGCGCCCTATTCGGCATCTCTATACGTCAATAACCGGTATGGAGTCGAGTGGTTTGTCATCTTGGGCGGTGCAACATGTGGTGTGGCCGCCGCGGCTCTCTGGAGCTCTGAAGCCACCATAGCGCTGGGCTACGCTGGAGTAGGACAACGTGGCAGATTCAGTAAGCATCAAGTGCTCGTTCAAACTCACCCTTCAAGGCAATGTGCTGATGAAATGCAGCTGGAATATGGCTAGGCCTGCGCGAGCTCGGCCAACTCCTTGGTGCCTCAATCCAACTCGCGTACAATGTGGGAGCAAGCGGTCGGGGCAAGATTTCATACACGACGTACTACATCCTCATCGCGCTGCAGTGTCTTGGCTTGCCACTTGCGCTGTTGGTGTCTCCCCCGAACAAGGTCATCCGATCCAATGGCGAGGGCATACCTGATCCGACGAAGGGCAAGACGACCGCCATGGAATTTCGCAAGCTCTGGGCGATGGTGAAGAGGAAGGAGATCTATCTGCTCATCCCAATCCTGATCGGGTTCCAGTGGAACAGCGTATATGTGGGCATCTATTTGACCGACTAGTGAGTATATCCGACTCCAGTAAAGGAAGCTACGGCGATGGCTACCCCGGTAGGCTGACATGGTGGACAGCTTCTCCGTCAGATCTAGGACTCTTGCTTCTCTGTGCTCCGGCCTGGCAGCCACTACTGCAAATATCTGGTGGGGCTGGTTCTTCGATCGCAAGAGGTTCTCCCGGCCGACGATAGCCAAAATCACCTGGTTTAGCTTCGCAGTCATCATGCTGGGTCTGCTAGGATGGCAGACCTCGAACGAGAAGCTTTACGAAGATATGCAGCGGACTCTCGACTGGGCATCTCCAGGGTTCGGCAGAGGTTTTGCCTCCATGATACTGTTCAGGTCAGTTTTCAGTCTGCTAGCATCGCCGAGACGCTGGCAAGGTCTTCAGAGACTCTACGCTGGGCAAGGTGTGGCGAAAGATGGACTGCTAACATTACGGGACCAGGTTCTTCAACGAGTCACACTATATGTTCACCTATTGGCTGGTAGGAGTCTTCTTCGATGATCTGGAAACTCTCTCCCTGGCAGTGGGACTAATTCGATCCTTCGAGTCACTCGGCTACTGCATCGCGTATGGCATCGGCGCCAGCCATGTTTCGCCAATGGTGAATCTGGCCATTGCTTTCGCCATGTTCGCCATCACGATCCCCGCTACGTCTCTGCTGGTGTTCATGGTACCCGAAAGGCCTATGGTCGATGTTGCAGCCTTGAAAGAGCCCGAGCTGAGTGATCATTCTGTTTCTGGTGGCGAAAAGGAGATGGATGGGCCAGTCTTCGTGAGCAAGGTTGCCGTGGCAGCTGACACGCAACATCAATGACGAGTTGGGAAAAGGAAGTGGCTTTATGTGAGGGGCCCGGTGGTGTCTTGGATCGAATCGTCGCATGCTTAGGTGGTCGGTGCTCAGGCTTAACTTCAAAGTCATGCAGAGCCCGACTCTAATACCAAAACCTACGGGTCGAGGCCGTGCCCTTCATGCCCTTGATCAAGCTGTATCTAGCACAGGTCCTGTACCTCTACAAAAACCACATGAACCGATGCTGCGAGTAAGGCATCCATGGCCACGAATTTAGGATGCTGACAGCCTTTTTGGGATGATCACCTCTGGGACAAGGGCCTACGGCCTGCTCACTTGTGGAAAAAACGGTCGACCCAATCTTGCCTGGATTTGTTCTAGTCTCAAACTTATAACCCCGCGAGCAAGCAGCTTTGGACCAGTATTCTTGATTATGTCGACCTCACCGTGCTACCTGTTGCTTTAGGCAGCACGTGATCAACGTTTGAACGGTAGCGTTATCTTCGCCGTCTCCTTCTCCCGAATTGTCGCCCAAGCATATAGGATACCACTGACAAATGCAAGAAAAATGGCTGAGACGCCGCCAAAAGTGACAGGCGCAGCAAAAAAGACGAAGCCACTGATCGCAATAGGGAGCTTATTCAATGCTCCAACCATCGAGTACGTTGTGGACGAGGTCACACGCTGGCACCACGTCGATGCATAGGATATGAAGATTGCTCCGGCTCCAGAGTAGACCATGCCTATGATGAGGCTGCGGCGTGTGTCCTGTGGGAAGTTGCGGGCAAAGTTGGCTGCAGACCAGTCTTCTGTCAGGAATGAGCCGAGGACCAGAACAGGTATGCTAAGAAGATTGCTGTAGAATGTGGCTGGACTATCAATCAGTATTGTGCGCAGATGATAGAGTCCGGACAAGGCAACTTACCATCCCAGTCTCGGGTCTGCAGCTTCTTCATCAGCCTACCCTTGCCCAGAACATACGCAGCGGCACAGAAGACATTCGCGAACATCCACGCGTACCCTGCATTAAGCGTCTTGAGAGCTGCATCAGTCTCATCCGGATGACTGCCCGAACTTGCCGTGGCGTGTACATCTGCCCAAGCGGCGACCATAGAGCTGAAGACCATCAGGCCGAACGAGAGCAGAACCAGGCGAGCGACACGACCACCTGATAGCATGACCTCGCCGTAAGCGATGACAATGATTGTCAAGTTCTTGAAGATCGTGAAGACCGGCACAGACAAAAATTGCAAGGCCTTTCCGCCTGTGTAGATTTGAGCCACCAGCAGGACAGCGATGGGGAACCCTGTGAATCGTCAGCCACGCGTCTCATAGCTCGGCCTTGGCGTCTCCGCCTCCCAGCGCACACGACAACACTCACATTGTTTCGCATTCTCAGTATTGAATCTCTCAAGCGAGAGGAAACCCAGGTATTTGCAGACAAGGACTGCCAAGATACACACAATCGACTGTTCCCGGCATTAGCTTTTTTGACACAGGACTGAGCAATTACAGCACTTGAACTACACCACAGCCGCTTACCTGAATAGCGAGATAAAGAAACATGAGGTTCCAATTGCTTCCAGACACCACATACTTGTTGACGACTGTCATACTGATAGAAGCCAAACAGTAGCCCAAGATCGAAGCCGTCGGGTTGTTCGCAAGCTGAGACAGCGACGACGGCGCCGGGCTGTCATGGTGGTCAACAGACTGCGTCAACGAGGGCGAGAAAGGTGAGCCAGGCCGCGGCTTATCATGAAGACTTTCCAGCTCATGATCGCGTTCTGTCATGGAATAGGACACGTCGTTGCCCTTTTGATTTGACATGCCGTCGGGTGCGCCACGGGGCTGACCTCCGGGGTCCGGCGGGGGGTCCGGAGAAGACAGAGGATTGCTGACGAGAGGTATGCGAATCAATTGAACAAAATTGCCGGTTGATATGAATGCTTCGCACGAGGAATTGACGCTGGCGGAGAAGAGCGCGAGACGTGTCTTTCTTACATTAATGGGATTGAGGTGCGTTTCCCCCGTACTAGTGATCCCTTGCATCATGCACCGTGCCGAAGCCGGTGATCCCTGCCGTGATCCGTTTTCGAGCTGTAGTGACAGCGCCGCCGGCCCGGCCCGGCCAATCAAATGCTAGACCAACATCTCGTTTTGTGCCGCTTTCTGTGACAGAGGGTCTCAATCTCCCTAGTACTGATCACTTATCACTTTGGGTTCTCGATGATGGTCAAACTCAATTATTTGACCATTGAATTGATTAGATGCGATGCCAGAACGGATAGATAGTTTTCTGAACTCCTGCTCAAACCCCAAAGCCGAACACGTAGATCATCAACCACTTCGCTTAGGAAAATGCGAGCCTCTTTTCTTCGAATTCCGTCAGGTCGTGTATGCACTCATGTCTCTCACTGCTAGGACTCCTCTGCACCACCACTCGATTCGCACATCACTTGCGGGTAGAACCTTACGCCATCAACTGTTGGACCTGGACAAAATCATGCCACTGATTAAAGGATTGAAACTTCCACCTGAACAGCTAAGTATCAGTTTGGGCCTGACGATCTCCCACGATCACTAAAGAACCTTCCGCATTTGTGAAGTCTACCAAGATAGGCCAGTCTCGGCGACGCCTGTGTCTAACCGTGACCAAAGTCCTGGGCTCCTGGGTCTTGGAAATCATGCGGAGCAGCTCCGTACTTAGACAAAAGTATGATACTGCCGGACTTAGACGCTAGTTCGATGTGAGTCTCGCTGCCCAAGACTGATAACCCAGGCTACCACTTTGAGAGATTGTTGTGCGAGGCTGTCGGTTGCAGGTCGTTTCCGGAAAGAATAAGGAATTTCGAAGCGGGCTAGCTATGCTGGGGCTGGCTGTGAAAACTTAGTTGCATTTGCTCCTGTGAAAATTGAGCGGCTAGTCAGCCAAAGTTGTGGTCATTCTTTTCATCTGGCGAAGCACTACTCTGCCTTTCTTTTTTCGTCCTCCAGGGCTTTCAACCCTGATTCCTGCAGCGGATGACTCAAACGAGTTGTGGCACCGCACAAAACGATATTGCTTCGATGTCTTGCAAATTGTGGGCCTATGCGAAGGAAAATGTCTGGACATTCATATAGACCCATAGCCTGCGCCTACATGTCAAATTTTCAATCCCCTCAGTGTTGAAAGTCAAGGGTCATTGTGGATATTTCGCCTTCCGCGGGTTCTATCACATCGCCACCTGACATTCGCTCCACATTGCATTTCATGAGACCCAAGGATTTGGGTACCTCTAAGACTGCTTCACAGAGCGGATTATTTCCTTTAAGCCTGAGGAGCCGTACTTTTTGGTTTAGGGCCTGGCTGGCACTCGATGCAGTGTCTGTTGCTGAAAATGGTCGAAGTCATTCCACCTGCGCAGCTCTTGAACAAAGACAGTGGCCATTGTATGTCGGCCAGACTTGGTAGTTCCTGATGGCGAATTTTGCAAGACATATTCAGATAATGCGGTATTCCACCACCACCCCCTTCCAAAAATTTCCTAGTTCTGGCAATGTCAGATTTCAACTTTTCGCGGGTCAACCAAGAACCCTACCCACAGTTGAAAAGCGCTTCAATCGGGTAGATTGCCTACGACTATTCATACCACACCTACCTTCAAGTAGTGGATGAGTGGAAGCTTTGATTATTCTTCCTCTACAGTTTATGAATGAGAAGTCCTGATATACCACCCAGGCATGAACCTCATCTACTTTTATCGTCATTTGCCGGCAACCGCACATCCTTCATTAGTCTGGCCATTGGGACAGGTATTGGCACTTGTCGCCCAGGAGGGCTCTTTCCCTATTCCTTAGATCAAATGATCATCATTGTTTACCGCTTAGACTGTAGTTGATTTCTTTTGCCTGTTTAGAAACTTGCCAGATATGCTAAGCTCGACCTCGCTGTAGTATCATTATGGACTTCATGTTCGTGGAAACCATCACGATCGATGCAAACTTTAGCCACCCAGCTGATACTCTCGGGCAGTGATAGTACACACAATTTGCTTTACTTGCAAATGCAAAGATACTGGATGCTGTGTTTGTTTCATAATGACACTGCAAGCATGTATTGTTGCATGGGTACACTGTAGTGTTGTGCTAAAAGCAGCGGCCATTACGCAAGATATGTACTGTCCTGAGCACGCCATAGCCATCCAATTTGGTGAGATCTATGGGAAACTCCGTACTCACAGACTTGTAGTAATCAGAAGAAATGTCCAGGCGATTACAGTGAAGCTGTTATGCTAAGTAGAAGACACTCACGAATACAGTATCTTTCTCGATCGAATCGGCATGGAGAGAGCACTACCGGACAAACCGATACTAGTATTGATGAAGGGGGGTAGTCCTTGACGATGCGGAAGTCTCTTGACGAATGAGAAGCAGCAACAAGCGCTAGACCCTTCCTAATCGGGCAGGGTGTCAACTTGCGTTATCTGTGACGCGGCATTGTGCGTGATACTCCGGCATCCAGCGAGTCACGGCCTCTGGACTTCGATATCAACAGCGAAATCGGGACGAAACGCTAGATTCACTCTGTGAAGGCAAATACTTATTCCTTCTTGGCTTGCTGCGACCACGGATCACTGCCGCTTATCCTTCATCATCGTTGCAAAATAAGTAATTCCAGCTTCAGTTTCCGCAGGTGCGGGGCCGGGACATCAAAACACATCATCCCCAAACGAACTCGGCGTGTAGCATTATTCGGTCAACCAATTCGCTCCCCAGCCAAATAAGTACAGATCAGTAGCAGCGAAAATGGGAAGCGTCACACCAGCCACCGACGATCTCGGTGCCCTCTCATACCAGCTGGACAGAGCGAATGTATTCCACTCATGGTCCGCGCAAGCTGCTCTCTCGCCCATGACAATTGCCGGCGCCTCAGGCTCAGAATGCTGGGACTACTCAGGCAAGCGCTATCTCGACTTCTCCTCCCAGCTCATCAACACCAACATCGGCCACACCCACCCCAAGGTCGTCGCGGCCATCCAAAAACAAGCTGCGATCCTCCCCACCGTCGCGCCGGCACACGCCAACCTAGCGCGCGGCCAAGCCGCCGAACTCATCCTCAAGCACGCCAACAAGCTGAACGCAGACGGCGAGAAATTCTTCGAGAAGGTCTTCTTTACCAATGGGGGTGCCGACGCCAACGAAAATGCTATTCGCATGGCGCGGCTGACCACGGGCCGCGATACGGTGCTGTCGACGTACAGGAGCTACCACGGCGCAACGGGCAGTGCGATCGTGGCCACGGGCGACTTCAGGCGGGTGCAGAACCAGTATGCCCGCGGCCACACTCACTTTTTCGGGCCGTTCACGTACCGATCCGAGTTCTGGTCGAGCTCGCCTGAGGAAGAGGCCTCGCGCGCGCTGCAGCACCTGCGCCGGGTGATCGAGTGCGAGGGGACTACGGCGGTGGCGGCGATTATTCTAGAGACTATTCCTGGAACGGCGGGAGTGATCACGCCGCCTGCAGGCTGGCTTGCTGGTGTGCGGAAGCTGTGTGACGAGTTCGGCATTGTGCTGATTCTCGATGAGGTGATGGCGGGCTTCGGCCGGACGGGAGACTGCTTTGCTTGGCACAACAAGGAGATCAATGCGGAGGGTGTGCGGCCGGACCTCATCACGTTCGCGAAGGGTGTCAATGGTGGCTATGTCCCTGCAGGAGGCGTGATTCTGTCCAAGCCGATCTCGCGGGCATTCGACGAGACATTTTACCCTGGTGGTCTGACGTACTCCGGGCACCCACTCGCTATGGCCGCCATAGTGGCCACACTGGAGGCATACGAGGACGAGGGTGTCGTCGAGAACGCTGCAGCGATTGGGAAGGACGTCTTGGGCCCTGGACTGCGGAAGCTGGGAGAGAAGCATCGCATCATCGGCGAGGTGAGAGGGTTAGGAGTATTCTGGGCGCTGGATCTCGTGTCTGATCCAGCGACGAAGAAGCCGATCGCAGCAAGTGTGGTGGGAAAGATCAAGAACGAGTGCATTAAGAGGGGTTTGCTTCCGTTCGTAGTTGAGAACAGGTTGCATGTGACACCGCCATGTGTGGTCACCAAGGAGGAGGTCGAGAAGGCTCTCGTCATATATGGCGAGGTCTTTGCGGCAGTGGAGGCAGAGCTTTGAATTGCTGGGTGGGAGGCAAGCTTTTGGTTAGAGACGAGTCCTGGTCAAGCACCTTCGATGTTAATATCATAAGACAACCCCTTTCGGCACATCGCCCTGCAGATTAAACCTCAACGACACAACTCTGCCAGACATTCGGGTATCTGTCGTCTCTTCGTAGCCTAAAGAGCCAATACTTCAGTCATCATAAGCGGACAAATGTCTGTCTATTCTAAAGCCTCCATTACAGCCCTCTCTATGCGACCAAAGCAGTCCAAGTCTATCGTCTCCTGCCTCAGCAAATTCACACGATCTTGATAGCATCTCTTAGCCAAAACATCCTCCAAACTAAGTTTCAGATCTTGCACGCTCGGCTTCGGGTTTCCCAAGCCAACGCCAATCTTCGAATATCGAATTCTCTTGATGTTCTCGGGCTTGTCCTGTCCCTCACCAGCCACCACCATCGGCACACCGTGCGCAATCCCATGAGTGACCGCTCCGTACCCACCGTTATGCACCCAGACTCGAGCATACGGCAGAATTGCATCGTAGTGCAAATAGTCCGTGACTCGCGCGTTCCTGGGCAAGTTGAAATCGTCCGTCAGCCTCGCGTCCCGCAGACCTAGGATGGCGACAACGATGACATCCACGCGATCGCGCATGGCATCAATCGTCGGTATGATCAGATCGTAGGGATTCGTCTCGACGGTGCCTTGCGCGACTACTACGACGCTCTTGTCCGTCGTCGACAATTCGTCCCACCAGCTAGGCAGGTTGGGCCAGCCGTTTGGCGGAGGGCTTGCCGACGGCAGGAATCCTACGCATTGGAACTGAGGCGGCCAGTCACTTCGTTGGAATTCGAAGCTAGGAACGCCTATCTGGAGGATGGAAGAGTGGCATAGATAGTTCGTGCCATCTAGAATGGGACCGTCGGAAAACCTGGTAGCGCCAGCCTCAGCGAGTTTGGCGTGGAAGAGCTTCTTCAATGAGACTGTCTGCTCTGCCCAATGCTCCCAGCATTTCGCATTCCAAGCACGACCTTTTGGGGTTTGGCTGAAGGGAAGTAGGTAGCCAAACGGCGGTAGGTCGACGCTTCGAATTGCGGGCGGCGTGATGGACAGACATAACGTCCTCGGCTGGCTCACGCCCTCTGGAAGGAGTGCGCCAAAGTAAAGAGGCAAGGTTCCATGAAAGAAAGCCTCACTAATCATAACAACAGCCTTGGCCGGGTCTCTCTCATGCAGACGGCCAAGGGCCTCTTTGACGCATGCCCATTGCGCCGGAATGGGCTCGAAGCAGTGCTTCTCGAGGTCGACGAGCGCGCGCTCGTGCCACTCCAGCGAGTGGTATCCAGGCACGGGTGGGTTCGGATTGGCGGGCGAGTAGTACAGCAGATCGTCAATGTCTGCTTCGCCTTGGAGCGGAATGAAGTTGATGCCGGATCCGGCTATGCGGGCACGGTGAGCTGTGGGGCCTAGGAAGGTGACGTCCCAGCCGCGGCGGTGCAGCTCGGACGCGACTCGGAGAGCGGGCGTTAGGTGGCCTGTAAGAGGATGGCATAGAAAGAGAAGATGGGCTGAGCTTTTTTCTACAGGCTTTGCGTTTGCCATCTTGGGCGGATGGGTGTTTGTCCACGGGTGGTTGGAGAGCACTGGAGGCATGTTTAGTGATCGACAGGGGGGTTGGGATGCTTGCACAAGGCCCAGCCCTGGAAACTTTATTTCAACGACATTCCAGTGGTTGTCGCGGCGATCTTGGACTTTGCGGCTTTGTCAAAGTGTTGCTTACAGGTGTCGGTCTACATCTATTAAGAACGCGATGAACTAGATTATCTGATCTAAGTGCCTCTACCTCAGTCTTCGTTAATTCAGCAACGTGATTGAGAACTGTCACCCCTTCAAGTGCAGTAGCGGATGGGATGGCGCAAACGGCCCACCTGCACTTGACCTCAAAGCAATTTAGCATATTGCTATCCACAGTCTTTGAAGATCGCACGTGAGGACATACTGCCAAGCCCTTGGCCTATTACTGAATGTGGAACTTCGGGTATGTATCCGAGCAGTTCGAGTATATTTATATCCTACCTCGCACATGCGATACCACATCCTCTGCGTGACTAGCAAGGCTGAACCTTGTGATCCATCGCAGCATACCACTGAGCGGAGTCCATCTTCCGTCGTGGTTTCTCACCGGATGCCAAGGAATGTCAATTTACTCCTGTCCGAGGCTCATACGCTGAGACGAATGCCGCCGAATCCACTGTCCATCGAGAGACACACAGCCTGAAAATAGGCTTGGCGAAGTTGGACTCGCATTGCTTGAGAAGGATGTGATGCAGCGTTTCTGGCCATGTGACATCACAACAAGATGAATTGGCCAAGTAAGTTTGCCCAGAAAAGATTCAAAGGACGGTCGCATGATTTTATGGAGGTATTTCTGGTCCAAAAGATGGTGGTAGATAAATTATGCGCAGATGCGATCAAAGAATTTGGTGGTTCATGTGTTTCGCCAATCTTGCCCAGTCGGTTCAGCGATCCTCGGCTTTCTCCAAGCGTTTAGCAGTGATTGACACTGGGATCACAAGCCTATTATCCATGTCGACTATGTGGTCGTCCTGTTTTGACTTCATTTGTTTCAATATGTTGAAGGTCCGCCGTTGGTTGCTCAGGCCAAGTATTTACCCGCGTTCGTCCCATGAACGAGGATGCATTTACCCGTGCCTTGGGGGAGCTGGAGCTAGACTACTGTGCGTGACACTCTGGGTGAATTGAACTAAAAAAGTAATTTACTTGGGATTTCGTTTGGCGCCATGATAAAGTAAAGGCTCGAGAGAGAGGTGACATGCTGGACGTATAAAAGCATCCTCGTCACTCCACATTCGCTCCTGTGAATCTACCCATAATTTCGTAGCCTTTTGTGGATTTCGGAAAAGACCTGCACATATAAACCACAAATTTGTGTAACATTTGAGCCGCACCATTTCGGAAGCCGAACGCAGCTACCGACAAGATGAGACTGCCATTTGCGATAGCCTGCGTGGCAGCCGCGCTCACTGAAGCACACTGTACGTTCTACATGCTGTCATTGGTGTCTTATGAAGACGATTACTGACAGTCTCAGATACTCTACCGTCAATCAACAACGGGGTACGTTAACAATCTCGTTTTATTACTCCAGGAGTAAGAAGATTCGACGTGGGTGCAAATGCTCCTATATCAGCAGCTTACCTCCGAGGTCGCCGTCCTTCTTCGCACAAAATAATGGTCTTCTTCACTGCGACTGAAGACAAGTTTGGCCGCATTTGACCTGAACGGCCTATATTGATATATATACAGGCCGACTGGAGCAATGTCCGCAAGACGACCAACTACCAAAGCAACGGCCCAGTCACGGACGTCACCTCATCGCAGATCACCTGCTACGCCCTTGCCCCCGGCTCTCAAGGTGCGACGACAGCGAGCATCAAGGCCGGCTCATCAGTGGCATACAGCATCAAGTCAAGCATCAGCCACCCTGGTCCTTTCTCTGCTTGGCTCGCCAAGGTCCCTGCTGGACAGACGGCCGCGACCTACGACGGCTCTGGAGCGAACTGGTTCAAAATCTACCAGGATGAACCAATCGTGAGCTCATCCGGCTTGAGCTGGGCTAACAATGGTAAGAAGCGCGATCTTGAACTATGATGGCAAATTGCTGACAATGCTTGACAAACAGGAAAGTCGACGATGAACATCCCCATCCCATCGTGCGTCGAAAATGGCGAGTACCTTCTCCGTGCGGAGCACATTGCCCTACACAGCGCTGGATCGGCTGGAGGTGCTCAACTCTACTTGAGCTGCGCTCAGGTCTCCATCACTGGGGGCACCGGGACTGCTAGCCCGCGGAAGGTCTCATTCCCAGGAGCTTACTCTGCTCAGGACCCTGGTATCCTTATCAACCTTTACTACCCAGTCCCCACCAGCTACACACCTCCTGGAGGACCTCCTTTGAAGTGCTAGTTGGCTTTGTCATTTTCTGAGTGGGTCTGAAAGCATGCTGTCAAGCATAAAACACATACCATTCAAATCTCATCCACTATCATCCATAACTTGCCTCAAAAAAATTCTCCTGCACCCTGTAAGCTTGCTTTTCAAAGATTGTGCATCGGAAGTTTCTGTGGAGCACTGGGACAGCTTGCGGGTCTATGGACCTGAGTATCCGAGCTTGTCACTGTGCTTGAAGCTCTACATGTTTTGTCGACGCATAGTGCTTCCAGTTCCCGCCTCCCCAGACCCCATAGCCGATGGATGATAAGGAGAATGGAATTGTAGTATTAGAGCTTGTTCCACGACCTGAGTGAAGTCTGCTCACTTCTCTTTGGGATAGAAGATCGGATACGCCCTGGAAAGAACGATGTCATAGACGCGTGAGCCATGCTCGACGCCTATCGGCTGGATCACGAGGCCGTACCCTCGCCGTGCTCGCGCCTATAGGTGTTGTTCGGCACGCGTCACACTGATTGTGTGAATTGAAGTTCATGGTGTCACCTGCTACTCACCTCAAGGAAATTCAGTGAGGTGACTTAGAACAAGACATCAGGCAACAAGCAGAAGAAGGATGCCGGCGAATCGATGGACGTGGACGTAGAGAAGAGTTCTGCTTGCAATGGTGAGGTTTCCAGCAACGAGGATGAGAGCAATGCCGGCGAGCCTAGAGACGTGGACAATGACTTGGCTGCCGCTGTCGCAGGAGCCTAGTAAGGAATAGGGACCAGAAGCATCACATTCTACACAGGCTGGCGCCACCTGGTTTGGACACGACAAGGACTTCGAGGGGCGAAATTGTAATTCGGTTCAGGCGAGGACTAGACATGAAAGCGCTGAAAATACCCGGTGCTATCACGAAAAATAGTCACGGATACGTGGATGTCTTTCATATTATCGAAATAGACTTCCACAGGCCTTGGCTATTTTTGTTTTCATTGAACATGACTCTTGCTCTGCAAGGGTCTAATTGTTCTCGACCATGCGGTCACATTGTTTCTGCAAGACCCCACAGAGGCCATACAAGAGAAGGAGAACTAATACCTCATTATCACTCTTGAATGGCATTGTCCCCAGCCCCCCTTGCGTATCGTATATGCCATCTGCTCACTACTTAAACCCAATGCCTTAATGGCATTTCCGACTCTTGTTTTTTCCTTCGGCAGAAGACTTCAATATTAGGAAACTGTTTTATACAGTCCAGTAAGTCTTCACCTTCGTATTCTTCCAGCTAACCACCCTCGTAGGCCGAATATCCCCCTACTTCCCAGACATAGTCTCCTTCCCTTAGTACTAACACCTCACCGCTAAGCAAATCTCAACGACTACAAGCGTAGTCTTGAAAATGTGCTATTACGAGGCAAACTACTTCAGCGGCTGTGGCTGCACGAAGGAGAAAGCGGACGCGCCTCTTAAGTCGTACGCTACGGCCCAAGTTTACGGGAGGGATTGTGCTGAGTCCTTCTGTTGGCCTCACCCCGACAAGAGGGACACGGAGTGCTTTGTATTGGTCTGCATGGACTGTTTGTGGGCAAAACCTCGTAATAGTGAGAATAGGGGGCAGAAGTAAGAAGTACCTAAGTTAGCTCTTCTGTTTTTTCTGGTCGGTCTGTCCCGGAATTTACCGGGATAGTGGGCGCTGACACGTTCGCCGTGACTGGAGTCGGTTTGGACAGCCAGAGTAAATGAAAGTCTGGGTAATTTTGGCGTGTCTGTGCCTTGTGATTAGTATGCGTCTGAGACATTGTGGTTCTGGAAATCATTGGGCTGAGCCAGGTCTCTGGCAATCTTCTAGTTAGGCCTGAACCAACTCTCATTGAGATGTTGCGAAATGAACAGATCATATTGAACCTGAATTTTCATGCGTTCTAACTACCTTGATGCCCTATTTTTTGATCATCTCACCATTCGTCAGAAGCAAGTGTAGGTGGAAAATAGCTGCCAATGAATGGCAAAGCAGGTGCCCAGCGCCAATTTTATTGAGCTTCTAGATAACAATGGTTCAGCATTACATCAATTTCGGTCACATTGTTTGGTCTAGATCTTTGTATTTGTCAATTCGTCCTAAGTTGGTAATGGGGCCACGCGGACCGATACACGGCACTCTCCATGATGTGTTGTACAAGGTGATTGGTATTGTCTTAAGTCATGGCCTCGCCTACTTAAACACGTGGGAAATATGGATGAACGAAATGACCTTCATTAATCTGAAGCCAAACTTCCGGCCACAAACTCTGAAAACCCAGCCAAGGTTCTGTCAGGGCTGAGGAAGTCCAGGAAAGGCACATCGACCTTGACCGCACTCCAGAACCAATTGCGAAGTTCAACTTCGCTGTCGATGTCATCATCTTCATCCTTCCTCAAAGGGCAATTTGGAAGTTCCAGATGAGCTCCAGGCGGAAGCTCGGCGTCGCCTCCGTCTTCGCCGTTGACATCTTGGGTATTGCTACAGCTGCACTCCGGCTGGGTGTCACTGTTGACCGAAGGAACATTCCTGATCTTGTAAGTCACCACTGGACTGCCTGGCAGCCATGTCACACATCATCGCTTCACTCTATCTGCACGCCTCAGTGTTTGAAATGCCAAAAGGGCCTAACTTTCTCAAACCCTTTGATTGACCCACTATCCTGCCTTCTCCTCGGTCTTGCTGTACGGTGTTGCGGAAGGAACCTGCTCCATACTTGTTACCTGCGCACATACCATTCCCAAGGCCTTTTCAGCTGTGGGCTCGAAGCTGCGCACACTTGCCACCAACAGCTCACGAAACGGCAACGCCAATAAGACGGGAAGTTCAACCGCAGCACGGCCCCTGAGGACTTCAAAACGCGATAACAAGAAATCCTATGCCAACATCGACGAGCACACTCTCCTGCCCCTCCAAAAGCCCGCGTCTTCAAGCTACGTCGGCTCAATTGGTGTTGGCTCAGGCTTCTGAGAGGCGTCTCGCGCTCGAAGAGTCCAAGCAAGGCCTTTGGTTGACGGCAAATATCTTGTGCTGTAGTCGAGGCTCAGAGGTCGCGAGGGGTGGTTCAATAGTAGTAGTTGGCAAGTTTGGTTTACTTAAGCTACCTGTACATATTCTGAATTAAAGCGATACCAGACTTGTAGTCTCCATTGACTGTCAAATCCAAGCTGAAACTACATCGGAACATGATAGCCATGCAAAACTGACGATCTAAACTTTTATCCAACTAGTGATATGTTCCTTACGAAATTCTGCCTATATAGGCCTGTCCAAGGTCCGTATTATTCGACGCAACTCTACTTCCTGTATTACACTTGCCCGGAAAAAGACAATTACTTTTATAGATATGATGCCTTTCAAAAAAGCAGTGGTCGCCAAATTTTGCCCCACAGCTCACAACACTGCTCCGCTGCCCCAGGGTTACATATACAAATCGTACCATTTGCGTCCCTCGATTACCGACTCGTAAGCAAACAATTCAACCATTGGCAATAGTAAGAACAGCTGCCTTAGAGGCAATAAATTGCCAAGAGTATGCTTTTAATGGTTCCAATAAGGCTGCAACCTTCTTCTCCGGCCACATAAGCTGCCTTTGGGAGTCATCACGTCCCCCGCCTCACTCCGAAAATATTGAGATTGGACGGTTCACATCTCGAGTTGTGCTCCTCCGAATCATTGCTCTGTCGCATTTCTTAACAAAATTGGAGGTGTGCGAACTTCAACATACTGCAATATTTGCTCATTTGCGGAATTGCGCTAGTCGTGCTAAATCATTGTGGCTATCCTGATCGGAGGAGCAGTAGCCTTCCTCCAAAACCTCCTACCCTACCGTTAATCGGTAACCCTCATGTCCATTTCAGGAAGTGAGCGCAAGAATACGGTCCAATATACACTCTCATTCTGGGGACGAAGGTCTTTGTCGTTCTCTCGTCAGGTCAAGCCGTGAAAGACCTTTTGGATCATCGAGGAGCTATATACTCCTCTAGGCCAGAGAACTACATAGGACAGAATGTCTTCAGTGGCGGGCTGCGTGTCGTTCTAATGGTATGATCTAGTTACATAGCCGTCTCTGAAGAGGAGTAGAATTTTGTCAATGATGTTGAATCTCGTTGCAATCGATTTATTCTAACCTCTTTCTTGGCCTGAATAGCAAAATGGAAAGATTTGGCGGATACTTCGCAAGATTGTGCACCGTATACTTCTGCATGAAGCCGCGGCCCGTTCCTATGCACCATATCAGGATCTCGAGAGCAAAGCAATGTTGCTAGACTTCCTCGACAGGCCGAATGACTTCTACGACCATCTACGTCGTTATTCCAGTTCACTGACGACACAGATGACGCAAGGATTCCGCGTTAAGAGCGTCAAGGACCCATACATAGCCAAGCTATTGTGGGTAGGCGTTTCACGATCTACCACGCATAAGCTCATCGTTGACGAAATAATATAGGTTTTCGAGCGCTTTTCGGAATTAGCCGGGTCACCAGTCAGCCCTCGATCTCGTGCTAGACTCTATGTCAACTAAAAGGTGTCCAGACAGCAACATTGCTTGATGTATATCCAGTCTTCAGACAACTTCCGGATTTTATCCTGCCTATCTGCTCAAGCGTAACAAGGCGCGGGAGCTGTTTCATATCGAACACGAGATTCACGTCAAAGATTTTGAACACGCCAAAACAAAGTTGGACCAGGCACAGGCAAAGGTCAGCATCAACGTGGACGAACTTGACAGCGATACTAATGCTGATACTGAATGAAACCACCTGAAGATTTGCTTTACAACTGATTTAATCAGGGTACAGATAGAAGAAGGCCTGCTCTCCGATGACCTCGCCGCATACTTGAGTGGTTCGCTTCTCCAGGCTGGCTTCGAAACAACAGCATTTAATCTCCTGGGTTTTGTTCAAGCAATGGTCATTTTACCGGAAGTGTGGAAGACAGCCCAAGATGAGCTTGATCAAGTATGGGGTGATCGTCTTCCCAACCTAGATAATGAAGTCAATCTGCCTTATATTCGATGCGTGATGAAGGAAACGTTGCCGTGGTTTCCCACCGCCCCACTTGGCATTCCACGTGCTCTCATCCGAGACGACGAGTGTGTGGGCTACAAAATCCCGAAAGGCGCTGACGTCTGGATCAATGTCTGGTGAGTCCTGAGCAACCCTTGAGAAATTCTTACTATGTACCGTCCCTCGCTCACAAAATTCGAAGGGGCATCAATAAAGATCTTGAGCGGTACAAAAACCCAAGAACCTTCAATCTTAGTCGCTGAGCCAATGACCCGCAGACGTCAATACAAGCCGCGCTCAATCCCGACGTGAGCAAACGTGACCATTTTACCTTTGGTGCCGGCCGTCGCGTCTGTCAGGGAACGCATATCGCGGAGCGCTACCTGTATCTCTCGATGTCGCATCTTTTGTGAGCTTTCAAGTTCGGCAGGGGTTGCGACGAGAAAACAGGTGCGGAGATTGTGCCAGACATGATTGATGTGACATCTGGTATGTTCATCTACCCTCAGGACTTCAAAGCGAACATCACTCCTAGAGAAAAATCTAAAGCGGAGAGTATTCGAAAGATCTGGGAGGATGAGGCTCTGGGATTGCTCGATGATGATTTAGAGTGGAGGGAGGCCCCTAAGGACGTTGTGTGGAACAGAGGTGGAGATACCTGGCAAGGGCTACCTGAGATCTGGCCCTACGCTCCAAATCGTTCGGTGACATGGTTGCGACAGGGCTCTTCCGGCTCGCAGTAGCAAATTATCCTTGATGACTTGAAATGAGAAACGCAGAACCATAATGTCAAGATAGCCGCTTCCGAGCGTGGTCACCGTAGGTACGTCTTCGTATTAGAGCTATTCTGCATGCGCGGTGGCCTGTGCTATTTGCCGCCGGATGGCAGTACTGCTGATCTTGGACGAGAAATCCTGTGTTGCCGAAGGAGTATCCGATATATCTTGAGCATCCAGTACATCAACCTCGAACACCTCGAGAGCATTCCACCCCTTCGCCAGCCTCTTATCATTGACTGCCTTCCCTCCAGACCTTGTTTCGACAGACACAACGAGAGCATCTAATGTTTCTTGAGTGATAGTCGGGCCGAATGGGTCCTGAATCACAACGCACTGAATAGTGATGGTCCCATCCCGAAACGTCGCCAAAACTTCACCGTCTGTCTCATTAATGGATGGTGCACTCGCCTTCTTCCAGCCTTCGGCTGACAGCTCCAAGATGGATGAGAGAAAGTGTATGACGTTCCGCGCTCTGGTCTCCCAGGACTCGAGCACATTGGCATCTTTCTTATTCTTGAGCAGCTCATCCCCTGTAATACCGATTATGTATGTGCAGGTATCAGCTGAGCCCCTCTCGGGTATGTCCAATAAGTAGGCGCCAGCAGTCAACAGCAGCTTATGGCCGGGATGCAAGTGGTCGAATGTGCCGCCCAGACACACTGTTTTGTAAGGCATCGTGCCTGGAGACGGTAGCGGGAGCTCTTCTGACGAGGGCACACTGACGGCGAGACCACCTTGAACTGTGATGAGCTGCTCTTGAAGGATTGTCTGCTGCGTCTCGGCTAGCTTCAGGTAGAGAGTGTGAGTCACATGAGCCGTCTCGCTATCCGTGCTGAAGATGTAATTCCAGGGGTGATACGCAGCAGCAAAGGTGGTCAGGTCGACAATCGCGGTGTTGTTGGGTTCGATAGCCGCTTTAAAGTCCCTGCCATACTGCCGTTGCCTGTCATGGTCGAGCAGCACTACCCGGGCATCGACAGACCCGGGGCCAGCATTGACGTACGAGGCGATGCCCAACTCGGCGCATATGATGGAGATGATGGCGTAGAGACCGGCCAGGAGATGTTGTGCTTGCGGCCAGGACAGTGTCTTATGCTGTAAGCCTGGGCCCCGTAGCATCGGGCATGCGACAGCGACGACGAGTTTCTGGGATGTGGGCGCATCTTTCAGTTTCGTCAGGGTGGCTGTGAGTGCCGGCTTGTATGCTGCGCTGAGAGCAGGCCGACTTGCTGGGTCGGGAGGAAAGGGCAGAAGAAGCAGTGATGGGAGGTGATATCTTGTGGTCATTTTGTATAGTAATTCAGTGTGGTTGTTTGCTTCGACTTGGGTGGTGTTTAGGTGGCAGAAGTGGGCCGAGGCTTGATGACGAAGGAGGGGCAGTGCTGCAAGTGATAGCAGAACAACGTGCTCTTGTCTTGGTTGGTAAAGGCAGCCTCGAGTAGGTTGTCAGATTCAACGACAATTTAGTTCTGATGGACCCAAGCTGAGGAAAAGATATTCATGTCTCCACAGGGGCTACAGAAGTTGGTATGTTGATGCCAAAAGGAATGGACGAGGGTAAGGTCTACAATTCTGCATTCAAGGTCCAGGGCGCACTTGTAGCTGTTAGTGTCAATGCGCCAGCTGCACTCAGCAGCTAACAGACAATGCTCAACAGCTGATAGTCAATGATGACCTTGGACCGTGCAAAACATTGAAGTGACCAACTTACCTGAATGAACCAGGGACTGTAAAGTCAATTCCGTCGGGAGTATGAGTATTCCTTCATTGTTCCATACCAATATTTACTAGTGAAACTATACTTTCGGCTTGCTTTGGATGAGGCGCAGCCCAGCCCAGCCCAGAGCTCTGTGGGTAGTGGCAGGACAGGAACAGCGACAATCCAATTGCAACCACTTGAAGCGGGCAACTCTGGGGCATGGGGTTGACTTTGGGCACCGACCCTCACCCTCAACCTCACCTCATACTGACAATTGAGATCCCAAACAAGTGGACTCGCCCAGCCACATCCACCACACACGACAGCCTCAATCCTCCACAGCTGCCAATCTCCCACGCCTGCCACCACCAGTGTCTGCCTCTGGCATTGGTTGGGCCCTGGCTTCGGATTTGGGCACCAACAACGGAATCGAGCAGCGTCTGCAAGTGCTCTCCTGTATTTGGTACCCATCCTCCGTACCCACAACAGCCCAGCGGGGTCCTGAAGTCGTCTCGCGATACGCGCATGCTCGTCGATCGTCTATACTAAGGCTCCCAACTGTGTTCCACCACGCGGTCGCATACACGGCGCAGACCTCCTCGACACGCGACTCTCGTCACTCAGCCCATTACGGACTGCCGACTTCCTACACCCTCGTTCTAGGACTGATTCTACAGCCTCCTCCGAGCTGCGACAGCCTACGGTCCAGCTTCCTCGACCCCGAACTTCTGGTCAATGTTCCATCTTCCATCGATACCCACGTCCGACGACGATTTCGCCGCGATTCCTTACCTCAACTCGAACTCCAATTCGGCAGGCGCTCCTCCAACCTCCTCCGCTACCACTCCGCAATCCCACGACACCATGAGCCAGCCACCCCAGCAGCCTCCGCAGTACGCTGCTCCCCAGCGGCGCACCACAGGCTACGGAGAGGATCAACAGCAGCAGCATCACATGCAGGGCTCAAGCCAATACGGGCAGCAACATGGCCAGATGTCGCCGCGCGGCTACACAACACCCGGCGGAGGCCCACACATCAAGCTCGAGCAGGCTCCCAGCAACCCTTCGTCGTACCATAGCACGCCTGCCATTCCCAGCGTCCTTCAGCCTGGCGGCCCTCTTGCCAGACCAGCTCCCATCGGCTCCAACACCCAACCCACTCTGCCCTCCATGCAAGGGTCGATATCGCAGCAGCAGCAGCAGCAAGATTACCAGACCCCTGCCAAGCCCCAATTGAACCTGTCGCACAGTTACTCTCGCTCGAGTCCCAACGCCGCTCTCTACGACGGTTCTAGCAACCCCGGTTATTCACCCTATACCCCCACGACACCAAACGCTGGTGGCCCTAGCAATTCGCAATTCATGTCTCCGGCGGACCGGCGCTACGATGCGCCAGGATCGCAAAGAAACATATCGCACACGCCTCTCGGACTGGCGGACATCAGACCGCGCGCAGATTCCAGTCTATCAGACAGCATGACCGGCGGCCTCGACTATGTCGGCACACAAAACGCTCCACAAGGTACGAGCAACTATATGGCACCATGGGCTTCATATGCGTTCGACTGGTGCAAGTGGGCGCCCCAAGGGACTGGCGCTGGGAAGGTCGCCATTGGCAGCTACCTAGAAGACGGTCACAATTTTGTAAGTCATGTGCTGGTACACACTACAATCCAGGCTCGACAGTTAGCTGATTGGTATTCCATAGATTCAAATCCTCGATACCCAAGTCACTCCTACTCCTCCTGATGTGTACAACCAACAAGGCGGCTCGAAATGGACCATGGACTTCACCAAGATTGCCGAGGCTACACATTCATTTCCTGTGACACGCCTACTCTGGGAACCGCCATCATCAACAAAGCAGTCAACTGACCTACTGGCGACATCTGGAGACCACTTGCGACTATGGTCCCTGCCCTCCGAGACGCCATCGAACCCCGGAAACTCCATTACGAGCCGAAATCGTGAGGCCGCCACGACGAAGCTGACGCCCCTGGCACTCTTGTCGAACTCGAAGACACCCGATCACACCGCGCCATTAACCTCACTGGACTGGAACACCGTCTCTCCTAGTCTCATCATCACCTCGAGTATCGACACGACGTGTACGATTTGGGATATACCTTCTTTGACGGCCAAGACGCAACTGATCGCACACGATAAAGAAGTGTACGACGTGCGCTTTTGTGCGAACAGTGTCGATGTGTTCGTCAGCTGTGGCCAAGACGGTAGTGTCCGCATGTTCGACCTGAGGAGCTTGGAGCACAGCACTATCATTTACGAGCCCACGGGCAAGGAGGATAGAGGTACGTGCCTTCTTGCGCATAGTCTTGTATCACCTGAGCTGACGTTCTGAATTAGTTGATCCCAATGGCGGCAAGATGAGCCCAACACTTGCCCAGCAGACAATGTCCAACCCACCTCCGCTACTGCGACTCGCCACGTCTCCCCACGATACCCAGCTGCTCGCGACATTCGCATCAGACTCCAACATTATCCGCATCCTCGACACCCGGCAGCCCGGTCAGGCGCTGCTCGAGTTACGAGGACACGGAGGATCTGTCAATTGCGTGGAATGGTCGCCAACACGCCGAGGACATCTTGCCACTGGCGGTGACGACTGTCAAGTGCTGCTTTGGGATCTGATGAGCCAGCAGCAATCGAACGGAGCCCCACAAACGGACGGCGTTCGCAGCCCTGCCGCCAGCTGGCAGTGTGACTACGAGGTCGGTAATCTGGGGTGGGTGCCTCATCTGCCGAATGATGAGGCTTCTGAGTGGCTTGGAGTGAGCGCGGGTCGGGGTATCTGGGGAGTGAAGATGTGAATTGATCAAGGTTGAGAGGATCCGCGACTTCGAATCTGTCACGACTTATCGTTCACAGTCTTGTTGAGGGCCGACCGGGCCACAACGAGAGAGAAAGAGAGAAGTCGGCATTTCCAATTTCCGTCAGAAGCGGAACAGCCACTTGAATGGCTCTCGTAGACACTGTTAGTGCAGTGCAGGGCCTGACAAGAGTTGACGTTCCTCTTTTTGCATGGCAGAAGCATGGCGTTTGATGTACTTTACGACCGCACGAGATAATGGGAAGGGCTTGGGTGCCACTCAAGATGGCCCAGCGGAGACGAGGCATTTTGGGCAAGCAGAGGCTTGAGAGATGACTTCATCTGCAGCAACACAGGGAAGAAAGGAAGCATGGCCTTTTGAAGGGATTGTAGGAGAGATACCATTAGATATCGAAGGCGTCTTGCCCATGTGTAATTCGCATTGACTGCTTCTGTTTTCTTTATATTGAGCACATAGGTGCTCACAGCTAGTAGTCAAGCCGCCGGGGAATATGAGCCCCTGTTCCACCTGGAAAGAACTTGTCGTGAAGTTTGTTTTAAAAGTACCAGATATCAGTCATATGCGGAAACCTACTTGTGGACTGCTCACCTTACTCATACAGAGCCCAATTTCCACTTCTTCACATGAATTGGACTTTGAGCCAGTTGATTCAGGGTCTGGTGAATGCGAGTGCAAGGCTGCGAGCTTTAGTCCCCTGACCCTTGCAAGCGCAAGGTTAGTCATCTGCGGCTTCCCTGCCGCTCGTCGCAGCTCAATTGGATCTCTCGATCCGATCACCTGCATCCATCGGCTTTCTTTATTTCTACATCCCTCGAGTCCACCCTTCCTTTGGACTGCTGTACCCTCTCTTCTCACCTCTCCAACCCAGGACGGTAGTCATTCATCGTGAATTGCTTTCGCCATCGAATTCCGCCTCAATTCTCCGATCGAGAGAGCGACAGCGAAGCAACATGTCGTCAAATCACTACGACTCAGAGTCGGACGGTGAAGACTTCAACCCCGCGCCTCACGTCGAATCCGACGACGAGCGCGACACTCACCTCCGTGCCGATGACGACGATGAGGAGGTTCAATCGCCTATTCAAGCTCGCCGGGACTCCCCGCCCGCGCGCCGGAGCAGCGTGAGCCGCGACGACGACGCCGATGACGCTGGCTCGAACCATAGTGAAGATGAGGATGGTGGTCGCGGCCCACGGAAGCCTGTCGATGACGACGACGAGGAAGATGAAGAGGAAGAAGAGGATGACGAGGATGATATGCCAGTACGTGGACAATGCTGCTGGGGGTTATGGATGGCGCGGCACCTGCTTCCCCAGCTTTGGCCGGCCATTTGCACCGTTGATAGGTGGCCGGCTAAGCTGTGCCACTAAGATTCAGACCTTGAAATTGGCATGCTGACATGAACTCATCTATAGCAACGCAGCAACAAGCGCAGAAAGAAGGATGCGCGTAGCGCCTTCTTCGATATTGAAGCCGAAGTCGAAGACGAGGACGAGGATGTCGAGGAAGATGAGGAAAATGCAGAAATAGGAGACTTCATTGACCCTACACATCCCGACGATCTGGCTGAAGCCGGCGACGTCGACGACCGATACCACAGAGAACTTGACCGTAGGAGGCAAGACCAGGACGACGTTGGTGCAGAGGAGGTCGCAGAGCGACTGAAGCGCGACTATGGAAGAAAGAATGCTTATGGCGCTAGAGGCGGCCTCGGCGATACCACCGTCGTGCCCAAGCGCCTGCTGCTTCCTAGTGTCGACGACCCCTCCATCTGGGCGGTCAAGTGTCGCGAAGGCAAGGAGTTCGAGGTGGTCGCAAACATCTATAAGAAGATGGACGAGGTTTTCGGTACTGCCAATGAACTCGGGATCATCTCTGCCTTCGAACGCACTCAAGCGGGCGCCGCGGTGGAGTCGATCAACAAGGGTTATATTTACATTGAAGCTTTGAAGAGGGAGCCTGTCGAACGGGCTCTGGATGGCGTGCTCGATGTTTATCCCCGGACCAAGATGTTCCTGGTCGAGATCAAGGAGATGCCGGATCTGCTGCGTGTACTACCTCCCATTAAGCTTGAGATCGGTGCATTCGTGCGCATTCGGCGACCCAAGCTGTACGAGGGTGATCTCGCTGAGATCCAAAACGTGGAAGAGACTGGATTGATCTGCCAGGTCAAGCTCGTACCGCGAATCGACTACAACTTGAATGCCAAGGGACCCGATGGAAAGAGGAAGCGTTTTGGCGGAGGCTTCAATGCCCCGCGGCCCCCGCCGAGACTGTTCAACGAGGTCGAAGCCCGGAAGCGTGCCCCGAGGGATGTCAACGGTAGTGCCGTTACCGGCACATGGTACTACAAGAACGAACAGTACAAAAATGGCTACCTCTTTAAGGAGTTCAAGCTGCAGAATCTCGACACGAAGAACGTCATCCCTACTCTGGAGGAAATTGAGCGATTCAGCGTCACGGACAAGAATGAGGGCACAGAGAACCTGGACATGGCCGCTCTTGCCACCAGCTTGAAGGAGTCGAACGCTAGCATCGCTTACCTCCCTGGTGACACGATTGAGGTGTTCAAGGGTGAGCAGAAGGGTCTTGTTGGAAGGGTGACGAACGTTCAGGGCGAGATCATTACCTTGCAAGCATTGGATGGCGAACTGTCTGGTCAATTGCTTGAAGTTCCCGCAAAATCTGTTCGCAAGCGCTTCAGAGTCGGTGACCACGTCAAGGTCACCAGTGGAAGTCGATACCATGACGAGGTCGGTGTGGTTGTGTTCATTGAAGAGGACAAGATCACGTTCGTCACCGACGGAGAGAAGACGCATATCACGGTCTTCAGCAAGGATCTTCGAGAGGCCGACGATACCGGTGGCACTGGTACCTTGGGTCAGTACTCAATGCTTGATCTTGTCCAGCTTGACGCCACGTCTGTCGGTGTGATTGTCAAGGCAGACCGGGAGACTCTCACCATTCTTGACCAAGATGGCAACAACAAGCAGCTGCGGCCCACGCAAATTGCCAACATCATCCCGAAAAAGAAGCTTTTCGTCGCTGCCGACCGCAACGGCTCTGAAATGCGCTACGACGATGTTGTCAAGGAGTACGGAGGCCAACAGCGACAGGGAAAGATCATTCACATTCATCGCAGCTGGGTGTGGCTGCACAACAACGACTCGCGTGAGAACGCTGGTGTCTTCGTCGTCAAGACGAGCAACCTGACCACAGTCGCCGCGAAGGGTGGTCGTGTCCAGAACGCCGGACCTGATCTCAACCAGATGAACCCTGATCTGAAGCGCAATGTGCACAACAGCATGGCGCCTCCACCCAAGCAATCTTTTGGACGCGATCGCTCGATCGGGCAGACTGTGACCATCAGGAAGGGTGGCTACAAGGGTCTGTTGGGCATTGTCAAGGATACAACTGATTTCTCCGCCCGCGTCGAGTTGCACACTAAGGGTAAGATTGTCACGGTGCCAAAGGCGGATCTGCTCTTCAAGGACAAGATCACTGGCCGCACGATCGATATCAACGGTCGTGGCGGCGGTGGTTTTGGCGGACGAGGCGGAATGTCTGGTGGACGTGGTGGTTTCGATTCTGGCTTTGGTGGTGGCAGCCGCACTCCACAGGTCTCTGGTGGCATGGGCCGGACTCCCGCGTGGGGCGGTGCTGGTAAGCTCTCTTACCAATTTCTCTTTCACCTTGATCATTTCGCTAACAGTCAAACAGGTGGTCGTACACCAGCATGGAGCGGCGCAGGCAGCGGTGGCCGCACACCAGCATGGGGCGGCGCAGGCGACGGATCCCGCACCGTGAATCCATACGATGGCAGCCGCACCGCATACGGCAACTACGGCTCTTCAGGCTCAGGCTCACGCACACCCGCCTGGTCGACCTCCGCAGGCTCCAAGACGCCCGCACCAGACGGCTTCAGCCTCGGCTCCAAAACGCCCGGCTACGGCACCTCCGGCTCCGACTCGGCATGGGGCGCAGGCTCCAAAACGCCTGCCTACGGCGTCTCGGCGCCCACCCCCGGCGCTTCTAACAACGACTCCTGGGGCTATACACCGGCGGTCGACGCACCCACGCCCGGTGGTGCAGGTGGTGGTGGTGGGCTGGGTGCGCCGACGCCTGGCGCGGCGCTTAATGCACCTACGCCGGCTGCGTATAGCGCGCCTACGCCCGGTGCGATGAATGCGCCGACGCCAGGCGCGAGTTGGTCCGGTGGTTGGGGGGCGAATGAGGCGCCAACGCCGGGACCTACGACGGCGGCCACGCCTGGGGCGTACTATGGCGCGCCGACGCCTGGTGGGTACGGGGCTGCGGAGACGCCAGCTGCGCCGAGGTATGATGATGACGACTGAGGGGACGGAGAGGAGTGAGATCGGTACACATATCATGTCGTTACGTTTTTCTTGCGCGAGGCATAGGCAGGAAGGTGGGCAGGCATTTTGAGCGGCTTGTGGGCAGACAGTAAAATTGGGACTGGCATGGTGGGATCGGGAAGCGTGGGCGGGATGGCATCAAGAGGTTGAAATGGAAATGCAATGCGCTGCATCAGCCTAGACAGTATTGTCTCTGACAATATGGTGACAATATGGTGGCTTTTGGTTGCGTTTGACTGTGAGTGCGGACTAACTTTGTGACCCAACACTGGCCAAAGACCTCGCTTTTGCATACTGGGCTCGTGGGTATGAGACCTGCTTTTGTCTTTGTCCGTTAGTCAACAATTCCGCAATCTCCACCTCCCCGCTCGTGTACTATTTTTTGTATGGGACTTATTAAGAATGGCGAGTGCTTTGAGCTTTTGGCTGATGAACAGGCAACAGCTTTCCACCTGTTGCACGTAAATGTAGCTGTGCATTCCTGTGACCTTGTTTTGTTGTTTTCTATCTAAAAGAGTGACTGTGTTGCTCAACTATTTATACACGATAAGGTAAACTGTAGAGTGTTCTTCGAACAGCAAAGCACTTGTAAGAAAAGAGTGTGCGCGAAGATTCCAGAAGTTTGTGGTTGTCCCATAGTCAAAGCTTGCTTGACCTCCAAAACACGAGGCTGTAATTTGAGCACTGTTATGCAACGGATACTAGGCTGTACCCGTTATCTATTTGAGCCCTGTTATGCAACAGATCTAGAAGGTTATCCTCTAGACCTCTTTCCTTTCCAAAACAACCACCAGATCACACAGACTTGATAGCTATACAGATTCCCCTTTGGCAATCCATGGGAACAGTAGCTATAGTCACTGATCGAACCACTGCAGATACACGTTAATAACCAGGAATTTTGGTACAATTATACAATTGACCTTCCACACTCGGAACAGTTGATAGAGAGTCACAGAACTTGTATTGGCAGACGTGGGCCCCCTTTGGCATAGAGCACTGTGAGACTGCTTTTGGTCTGTACAGCGCTGCGTATAGTCTCAACAATGCTCGCCAGAAGAGGATCCGAGCGGTAAATAACTAATCCAACAAATAAGAAAAAAAAAGACTTTGATTATCAAAAGAACAGTGTGACCCTCTTAAAAAAAAACCTTCGCAGGGAGGTGGGAGGGTGGGACGCTAAAAAGAAAAATGCTGTATCAATGCTGAAGAAGCAACAGATCTGAAAAATCTGTACAGTACAGTAGCTGACGGTCTGTATCAACAGGTTGATTGACAGATGAGAGAGGGTTTGAAATCCTCTGTACTTGGCGTGGGCAGATAAGTTGACGCACCCATAAGTGGACGCACCCATAAGTGGGTTACCCCCTTAGTGGGCCAACCCAAAATAGTCACCACTTTCCTTGCCCCTTGTTTCAACACCACATAACTAATTCAATCAAGCAACTACAATACAGTCTTCTTCAACAACTATACTTTCGGCTTCGCTCTCTTCAATGACACTATTTGTAGCCCCTGAAACCTCCTCCTGGGTGCGCATTATGTCATTAATCGTAGCGAACTTGGAATTTGGACTCAACTCAACCTTTTTTCTCTTTACCGGCTGACTGGCCCTAATCTTAGCCTCCAACACTTCCCCTCTTTTCAGTGCTTATGATAATAGCAAGTCTTTCTCATTAAAACCTTTTATAACCTTTATAAAGAGATTTCGTAAAGTTTGATTGGCTGAATCGTTCTTATTAAATAAGTCGACTTAATCCCTCAACTCTCGAGACTTCCGTGGCGTTGACTAAATTGTTTGTTGCATATCCAACACCTTTAATGGTGTCAATTCAGCCCTTTTGATTTCTCTCGGGGTCTTTTGAGTCCTTTCTTAAGTCCGTTTAATATTGTTTTCCAATAGTAAGAGACTTAAGAGTGGCTTACTCGGTGCCACAGGCCAAAGACTAGTTGCTGTCCACCTAGATCGAATGTTTTGAGAAGAAAGACCATGCAGTCAAGAAAGACGATAGTTATTAAGGAATTTCATCTTTCCAACAGTTATTGAGTCTCCTTCGATAGGACCGCTTAAGTGATGAAAAGACCCCTAGATTAAGAGGTTGAAGGATGTGGGACGTATGAGGGGTCAAATATAGCAACAGTTTGTTGTTTTGATAGCATTTACATATAAACTCCATAGTAATATAACTTCCATGGCCATTAAAGGGTGAGTAATCGTCGCTCTATTAAGTCTGTTGGTTAAGAGCCTGGAATAACCACTTTTTCAAGCCGTTCGAGTGCCGTATTGTTATTAGTCCAAGCGTTTTCGGTTGCTGTGAATAGTCAACCTTTATATTAATCCATTTCACAAGGAAACCACTGTTGTTATATTGATTTGCCCTTAAAAATAACGAGTGGACGAATAGAGTGGCCACTGTCTGAGATACACTCAATAAAAGAAGTCCAAAAGCGAGACCCAGAGTCTTTTCTTTTGATTGAATTGAATTAAATACTTCCTAGGACTAATCCGTTGTCCCCTTAGCCTTCAATAAGACCAGCTTCACCCAGATTCCACCTATTTATAGGCTCAATCTGCTGAAACTCTGGAAGTGCAAGGAAGGAGAACCAAGACCTAATTACTTGAGTAGTAGCCCCATTGACTCTCTTTGAGTCCATCAATAAGCTTCTTTGGATCTTTAGCCTTGGATTTCTCTTTAGAAAAGAGGTAACCCAACGCCTTCCGAGTGTTATTAAGTCCCCTTTAGTCCGGAGGACTCTTTCCGCAAAGATTCGTAACTCTTGATAGGCTGGGGGAAGGCCTAAATTGGCCTGAGAAATGACCCAACTGGCTTAATTGGTCTTCTTAATGGATAGAAAGTCTTTGATGTGATTGGTGGGCTATTTCGCGTAGTAGTCTTCCAAAAATTCGATGTTGAAGTATGCGTTGTGGAATAGCCCAGTCTCTCGAAGCCTGTCGGATTGAGGTGCCATTTCGAACATCTGCGAGTGCCTCAGTAATCTGATCTTCCGTGTATGACTTTATGAGATTATAATAAAGAAGTGTTGAAGTTTTGAAGTTAATTGGATTCAACTTGAGCGAGTTATTCTCTTCTTTAGTTGGGCGGTCAAAAAGGCGGTGTATCAATTAAGGTGTTCCACTACAGGGGGTCTTCCACTTCTCTATCATTCAACTTACCTTCAGATCCATTTGTTCCTGATGGACAAAGAGATACCATTTCCGGTGTGGTGTCAAACCAATGCAAAAGTATATTTATCTTTTTATGAGTTGAATCCGGTATTTAACCGGGTTCTTGAAATTTAAAGACAGTTCTACTCCGCTCTCTTTAGTCCAGGCCCAAATTCTGGCCCTTTTTTCCTCCCGAGTCTCTCCCTCAAAAACTGGCAAGCATTCAATTTTGAAGGAGCGTAGCACGTAAGCGAGGACTGCCACGAATTCCACTTGCGAGAATTTCTTGCCAGGACAGTCTCGCTGGCCCAGAGACCATGGGAAGAAGGTCTCTTTCGCCAGTGGAGGAGGCAGAAGTTCCTCCTCGCCGTCGGGAATGGCTGCTTCGGAGATCCAACGTGAAGGGTCGAGCTCTTTGCTGTCAGGGCCCCAGTACTCAGCCATAACGTGCACAGATAAAACCGATGCAAACACCTCACTACCGGCTGGAGCAAAGATTGTGCGCCCTTCGACCGGAATCTCGGCGCCTTCGCCCAGGACGTCTTTCTGATGGTCCGGAATTCCGGGAAATAAGCGCAGCATTTCAAACTAGAATCGCAACGGTAAGTTTAGTGCCGCTAATAATATTCCCCGAGCGCTAGAATATATTTCTCCTGCACCCAGTTTCGCTCGCGCAAGGTTGATGGAGGCTATCGGGGAAAAGAAAAGTTCAATGCTGAATGCAAGTGACTTACAAACACAGCTCTGCATCGCTTCAACTTTGGGAAATTCTCGTAGCCCCAAGTAAGAGGGTCAGATGACGAGTCGCTCCAATATCTATTTAATTCCCACTGGACCCAGGACTGCCATTCAGGCTCAACAGAGAGAACCGTGAAAGTGTACAAAAGGGTGTGCTATTGTGCAGAAGTCTCATGGTCAGCAAAGATGCCTGATGTCAAGAAGTGCGCCAAGGAATAAAGCTTCAAGGCTGCACATAAGTAAACAAAGCAAATCCTCAGCTTACCGCGGTTGTCTCAAGTCCTCCAATGTGATACGCAAAAATGTTGGAAAGCAGCTCCTCATCAGACAGGCCGCCCAGTCGGATGTTGGGCACATTGGACATGCCCATCTGCTTATCGCCAGACTCAAGCTCTTGCTGCATGTCTTCGGATCTCGCAATCATGGCATTCAGAAAAATCGAGTCTGTGGCCTGGCCAGAGGCTACCTCAGCTTTGCGCTCGCGAACAAGTTGCTGCATAAGTCCTCGATACTCTTTGGCTAGAATAACATGGTTGCGGATGAAGTTGGGGATCAGGTACTTCATGGTCCACGAGTCCACGGGACCGTCGTACAATGATTTGGGCGTGAGCACGAGGGTCCGCACGCTGGTCAGAATGGGGAGCAGTGTGGCCCGCCATACCGTTGCGAAGGCGCCCTCACCGTCCTTGTCTACCTGGCCTGCCCCCACAAACGGCCACGAGTGGCCCAACCCTGCAGAGGCGAGGACGTTGAGTGCGAGTGCCATGGTATCCCCGTTTGCATCAGCTACACCTTTCTCTCCTTGCTAAATATTGCATCTGATGTTAGCATTTGCTCAGAAGTAGCAGGCAGTCCCGTGATTCCTCACGACTTGAAGTAAATTCAAGAAAATTCCGTATGTGTTCAATAGTCTACGCACCGAGATCCACCATTCGCAGAGCCCAGCTGCCTGTCGCAAAGATGCCAACCAGGCCCGCTCCATGTTTTGCTCGTTGAAGGGAGGCGCCGTGATCCGTCGGTGTCTTTGCCAATCCGCACCCGTAACAGACGTCTGGACAAGAGTTCATTGTTAGTCACTCACGATTTGCTGATTCTGCTGAAAGTATAATATCAACGGGAAAAAGACCAGGCGAGCCCCCCGGCTAAGCTTGAAACAAAGCCGAGCGGGAACGCTCCTAGTTTCGGAGACACTCACAATACTAGGGTTCAATAAAGTAATGGGCATCGAGTCTGGCAATTTTTCAAATAGCCTTCTCTTGGAGTAAATGAACTTGATCACTTCCAAGTCCGCAGTGCGTATCTGCATTCGCGACTTTAGTCTTCTCGTTTGAAAGATGAATCTTGCGGCTTGCCCTTGTTGGAGCTACGTACTTCAAGTTTCGCTGGGGTAACGTGGACAAAAGTCTTGCCGTGCTCCATGTGCATGGCACTACGATCACGCAGTCAGCATTTCTGTTCCCCATGACTTTCGAATAAGTTCAAAATTCGCGATAAGAAATGAGAAATAATTCACGAACTCCTGGTCATCCCAAATCCAGGCAACTGTATCTTCACATCACGCAAGTAAAGTTAGCAATGGCAGGAACTTTAACGGAAAAGCTGTTGACTTCAAAATATACTCACTATATCTAACCCATTTCCCCAGTCCAAGCGGTAAACTAAGAAGTATCGGGGACAGTAGTGGTTGCAACATCAACCAAAATGGATTTGCTGTATGTACCGGGCTGCAGACAATAGGAAGGCCCATCTTTCTTGCTGTAACGTAATTCTTTGCGAAGCTGATGGTGCTGCTAAGCGCCAACCAAGCCGGCAGCAGCACCAACACTAACAACCAGACTAGCCACATCATGATTGGCTTCAGCGCTTGATGGGTCGGAGGTCCTGATGTTCAAAATGAAATCTCATCAACATTTCAAAGTAATAGCCAATACAGAGGCAAGAATGTTAGAGAACTTGCCCGTGAACTGGCAATAATTTTAAATGGCTACGACGGTTCTTACTCAGCAATGGTCTTCACTGGGCGTTGGAAACCGACCACTGGATCCCAAATCGAGTCTGCGGGTCAAATTTACGGGTCTTAGCCACGTTTCAAACTCTATTCTGAACAGCTCAATTCCAAATTCATTTGCACTGTGTTGTCTGGTCGTGAAGCTCAAGGGTGCGGTTCAATGGCTCCCTCGGGCTGCCCGAGGTGGATGTCCGTGATCATGATTCGTTTGCAAGAGTCAGCAAAGTGGAAATACCTAGAGCCCCAGCCAAAGCTTATTCTGACTCGGAATTACGAAGACGAGATACTGTGTAACCATTGACAGCTCTAGCAGCAAGCAATATCTACTTTGCACGTGTAAGAACAGAACGAGGCGAAACACCTAGAGGGTCGAATTTCTCAGCACATCTTAATCGAGTATAGCATTTATAAGGATTTATAGTTTAGGTTGCATACTCGTTATGTATGTCATCATTTAAATGAAGGAGTAGGACAAGAGACTTGGTAATGGGTAGTAATGCGAATTTCTGAGCATTATTTGTGGTCATCACACGTGGTGCAATTCTGCTTTACATATCTGGACCACACACCACACAGCTGGGCTGAATGACAGACACCAGTTGCACGACAGTGCCTCCGCAAACTTACCGTCAACACGATGTCTTATATTGCCGTTCCTCTTGTTGGGCAGCTAGACTTACTAGCCTTGCCATGGATTCCCATTGCAGTCACACTGATTGGCCTAGCTGGGGCTTGGGCATATCAATATCTGATCGGGGGAGCGCGAAACAGGTATCTGGCCAAGATTCCTCTGGTAGGCGATGAAGTCGGCGATGCGGCGATGCAGCGCGTCGCTTTCATGACGAACGCGAAGAAGCTGGTGGCGGAAGGTTATCACAAGTTCAGCAACTCGTGTTTCCGAGTGAATACAATGAGTAAGTAGTTCGTGTTCACGCCGAATTGAACATGACATTCTGACGTGGCGTGCCTCAGACTCGGACATCATTCTCCTCGACCCTCGCTTTCTGGCGGAGCTGAGAGATATTCCAGACAGTATCATTAGTCAAGCTGCGGCGGTTGAAGAGGTACGAGTGCTCCTAATCTACCTTGTAGTCTCAGGAAAGAAAGTCCTGGGTGTTGAATACTTAGCCAGGAAAATACCGCTGACGAAATATAGTCGATGCAATTTCGTTACACTGGACTGTCAAACCGCCCGATTGTCCCGCACATTGTGAAGAAAGATTTGACTCCTGCACTCAGTGAGTACCCCGGCGAGGCCTGGCGAGTCCTGATGGTCTACGGATCTCTTGCCAGAACATTGGGGAACTAAGCTAAAAGGCATGTTGTGCAGAGCGTCTAAATCCCGTCATTGCGGAAGAAGTGGACCAGTGTTTTCGCGAGCTGCTTCCACCGAGCGAGTTTACCAAGTTCAATCCTGTTCCCATCAACCAGACTCTGGTTCAAATGGTGGCTATAGTATCCGGGCGTATCTTCATTGGGCCGGAGCTGTGCCGCTCCCCAGAGTATGTTGACATGGCCATCAACTACACCATGGATGTCATCAACGCGCGGGAGGCAGTGACCAAGATACCCAAATGGCAGCGGATGTTCAAGGCCCCGTATCTTGCCGAGGTCAAGTCTCTGCGTGCGCGCGAGAAGAAGGCCTGGAAACTAATAACGCCGATCATTGCCGCTAGATTACGCGCTGTCGACAACCCGGATTATCAGAAGCCGGACGACCTTTTGCAGTGGATTTTGGACAGCGATGCTAAGCTGTCCCAGCAAGACATGGCCGAAATGCAGTTGGCGCTTACATTCGCTGCAATCCACACGACTACCATGACGGTTACGAGTGTGTTTCACACACTCGCTGCCATGCCTGGACTGGTTCCAGAGCTCCGAGACGAGGTCAGGTCAGTGCTGCAGGAGCATGGAACCTTCACCTCGGCCGCATTGCTCGATATGAAAAAAATGGACAGCTTCTTCCGTGAGAATGCGAGATACTTTCCATTGGCTTTCAGTACGTGCTCAAGACAAGATCCTTGCGCTTCAAGCTCATGAAGTGATCTAACGATTCTCGCAGCATCATTCGGCCGCAAGGTCCTCCGAAATCTCACGTTATCAAGCGGAAAAGTCATACCCGCCGGAGTAACCATCGAAGTGACATCCCAGCCAGCGGCTTTTGACCCAGAGATCGTTCCCAACCCGGAACGCTTCGATGCTCTGCGATCGTACAATCTGCGACAGGCGGCAGGAGACGAAAAAGGCGGCGCGAACCAATTTGTCACGGCCAGTCTATCGAACCTGATGTGGGGCTACGGCCGTCACGCGTGTCCTGGCAGGTATTTTGCCGCGAATGAGGCCAAGATGATTGTGGCAAGGGCGATATTGGACTACGAATTCACTAATGCCGATGGGTACGAGGGAAGATACCCGAGCATGGATTTTGGGTTGCAAAGCATACCAGACCCGACTAAGCAGTTGCTGTTTAAGCGTAGAGAGATTTGACCATAGCTTGTATATAAATAGTTGGAGTGTTTACGCTGTCCAGGCTTGACATTCTTTTTGTTGGCTGACCACATTATCTAGCTCATGCAACTGCACTCTATCAATATTTGTTACAAAACTTTTGACTTGTAAGAACACATCCCCATGGTGGTCGAGCTTCATAATACCGCTACAGAAATACAAATCTCCTCGACAAAGTTGGAACGTTGAGAATGTACGCGGCAGTGGAGTGGATTTTATCAAGACGGAGGAGCGTCAGGTCTGCAGCCGCAGCCTCTGGCTTCAGACACCCAGGACCAGATCGGCGGCTCTCTCAGCGACAGCATACACGGTCGCCATCAAGTGACCACTGAGTTTGAGGGGAATACTGCTTGCATCTACCACACGAACGTTCGCCGTGCCATACACCTTCAAATTCGGGTTCACCACACCTCCCAGTTCCCGCGGCAAGAGTGACGCCGTACCGACACCGTGCTGAACGGGAGAGACGCTCCCCTCCACAAAAGCCTTCCACTGCGAATTTGTTGAGTTTTCGGATGGCAGCGTCGCTTCGCTTGGCGAGAGCCTGCCGCCGACGAGCTGGCTCATCGGACTAACGGTGGTCCGGCTCTCGGCAGCCAGGCGGCCCATGCGAACAACAATTTCAGTGTCTAAGGAAACAAGTCTGCAGATTCCAATTTAGTCCCAATGGTTGATCAAGGTCCCTCTAGAATGACTTGCAGATATTTCGGATCGATCTTGGGCTCGGGAAGGCTGGAGTTGGCCGAGTATGTGGGAGAAATGTGAACGCTGCTGCGCGAAAAGGGCGATGTGGGTCAGAAGACGCTGACATACAAACCATACATGGCCGCTATGGTCGTCTCTACCTCGGCGATTCTGGTATTTTGTGCGAAAAATGAGGTCGTGTTGCACACTTAGGATGGTCTCGATGGCTGAGGCGTTGACGTTGTTGACCGCAGAAATTGCAGATGCCCAAGCACCCAGCTTCGCAGCAGTGTCGTCTTGGGAAGCCGAAAATCGGCAAAAAGGTCGTGAGCATTAGCAAATGTAATGTACGGGGCGACGTCGCTAAGGTTGAAGGGGTTCTTGCTGGCATTGATTGGGCTGTACAACATTTGAGCCTGCTGCTTGTCTTGGAGGTTTTCTCCGACTCCGGACAGGTCGACTCGTGGAGTAATGTGATGTCTAGCGAGGAGGCTCGATGAGCCTATGCTGGATAGCTCCAGAATGAGTGGAGTTCTGATGACTCCCGCTGCTAGAATGATTTTCTTGCGGGCTTTCGACGTTCGGATTTGTTGGTCGGCCGTCACGTATTGGATTCCAATGGCTTTGATTTCAGCTTCGTCACCGGTCCGACGCACATTAAATTCCTTCCAATTGATTTTCCACACAGTCTCCGATATCATGACCAAGTTCGTCCGGGCCTTGACTGGGTGGTAATATGCGGTACCAGCATCCTCTCTCAAGTGGCTGTCTCTCTGTACCGTCATTGGAGCGACGCTGAATCCGCGCACAGCGCCCTTGTTTATGCCACTATTGGCGGGGTATCCAAGCACTTCCCGTGCCTGTTGGACTGTCTGTTACATGTCCGCGTGAAGCTCCTCGAATGCAAACACGACAGCCAGTGGTCCAGCAGTCCCGTGTAGTTCCAGCTCGTAAAGCGCACCTGCGATTTCCTGGCCAATCGTTGGGGCGGTGAAGTTCTGGTTCTTCATTTAGTATGGCAACAAGGTATCCAGTTCCATCTTGGATTACCAAGGGTCTCCCAAGCTTTGATGATAGCTCGGTCGCCTCGAATACAACCCATGCCGTTGATCGTGCTGCTTCCTCCGATGGCCTTGCCAGATCGCCAGGTCATGCTCCCTTCTTCTACAGAGTCCGGACCGAATTGCTGTGTAGAAACAGTGTATTGCTAGTCGAGCTGTGTGCCAAGGGCCGGCAGCGTGGACGCAATCAGCGTGACGTTGGGGTTGTTGCTCACATCTTCGCCTGGCTCGACGACGGCTACCGAGAATTGACCATTTGCGGATAACCTGTTGGCAAGGAAAAGTCCGCTCGTACCTCTTCCAGCGATGATGTAATTATAAGTGATGTCTTGGCGGTATACGCTTGCTGGTGTTGATGTTGCTGCCTTGATGAAAGGTGCCAGGCTGAGCATGCCTGATCGGAGACCCATGATGATAACCTGTGGGAGGCTTCTTCTTCCAACTGTATGCTCGCCTATGTTAGCCCTGTAGGACCTTCCTGTGCTATTGTTGAAAAATGCTTTGTGCGAATAACAACTCAATGGAGTTTGATCGGTATGGCCTATGATAGGTGTGTGAATCATTCGGCACACACTGCAGGCAAGAATCCCCCCTGCTGACTCGGCATAGGCTCAGGAGGTCTTATACGAGTCGCTGAAATGATGACCCACCCATCTAGCTTTCACACGGTGCTTCGTGGCTACGGAAAAAGGCTGGTATTGTGGCTATTTTGAAATGTTGACCAGTCTGAGTCAATAGCGAGAGTAAAGGATGTTGCGACACTGTAGTTGCAACTCGTATTCCTAGGCTGGAGTGAACATCTAACTGTCCAGGCGCCCAGGTGTCCAATTGTAGGCCGGAGCTCGGAGATCTCCAATGCCCAGATGGCTGTGGACATGAGGCAATATCGGTCCAAGTAAAATCTGTCATTACTCATCTCTTCATGTTTTTTTGTACCATACATCATCTCTTTTTATATTCCCAAGTAGCCTTCAGTCCGCACATCCATCCACTTTGACCTGGGTTGAAGTTGCCTGTTGATCGATTCCCACACAAGTTTGTCAATTATTCCATCAACGGTATTCATCGAAATGGCGTCCCAGCTTCCAGCCATCCCGAAATTTGCCTTTTTGGTGTTTGAGCCTATCACACTGTAAGGAACTCGTGCCTCTTTTCTGGATATGATCAGTGGGACTGAATTACGTCTAGTGTCGCTGGCTGGGGAGTGGCCACCTTCAACCCCGTTAAATTTGTTGCCGATCAGATTTCCGATCAGATCATGGCACAACCAGAAGTTGATGATCATTCCAGACTGTTGGCACTTCACCTGGGAAACTCGTACGGCTTGATGTTTCTTATCGCGGTGGCCGTGCTGTATACAACAACAGATGTGAAAGTCATACGTAGATATCTGGTGGCCTTGTCGATTACTGAGATTTCGCATGTGGCTATTGTATGTCAAGTCCTAGGATGGGACAGCTTTATGTCTTTTCACCTATGGAACAGCGTGATGTGGGGCAACGTACTTTTGCCGGTGAGAGCCTGCCATGGAGATTGTGAAGATGTTATCTATACCCTGGACTTTGCTGACTGGACTTGACAGGTTGGGCTTTTTTTGATGCGAATTGCTTACTTGCTTGGAATTTTTGGGCCTGATAGAATCGAGCCGCCCACCGGGAAATCTAAGTAGTCTCTCATTGGGAGTTGGGTAGCAGGAGAGTGGTGATCCCTTAGGCACTGGTGTGGATGGATGTACGTGTGCGCCCGCTCGGGAGAATGACTAGATTTGATAAATTTTCATAGCCAAGATGACATCAACGGTCCATAACCACGGTAATGAACTTATTGCGATCCAAGAGTCTAGCTACCTCTTGTGCGCCGGCTTCCAATACCAAACGAGAGTTCGGCGGCAGTCAACTGTCTTTCCCGGAAATTTAAGGAACTGAGTGAATCATCAAAGTGTACCACCATCTACAGTAATAGAAGTTCCTGAGATATACGATGCCTCACCGCTCAGTAAAAAGGCTATGATTGTGGCTACCTCGGAAGGTTGTCCCATGCGGCGCAGAGAGATTTCCGGCAGCACGATTTGATCGAAAGCCGCTTTTGCTTGGTCCTGTGCAATCCCAGTTACGGCTGAAAACGCCGAGTGTGACATTGGTGTTGATATGTTGCCACTGAAACACACAAAAGGTAAACGAAAGTTGTCAGCCGAGAGGAATTCCTGTAAACACTGGGGGCTGCAACTACCACGCAGGGACTACTCACGGACACACAGCATTCACTCTAACTCCTTGGGGACCAGCCTCTTTCGCCGCTGACTTGGTGAGACCGATAATGGCATGCTTGGAAGCCGCATAAGAGCTAAGGCCAGCTGCTCCAACAAGCCCCGTTACTGAAGAGCAGTTGACGATGGCGCTCCCGCTTCCCAGGACCTTGAGCTGGGCACGGAGGCAATGCATCATTCCGTCGATATTGACTCCCATGACAAATTTCCACTCGTCTAGGTTCTGTTCTGTAATGCTGGCTGATTTCGGGATGACGCCGGCGAGGTTGGCTGCACCGTCGAGGCGCCCGAATTTTTCCACAGTTGCCGAGATCCATTGTTCAACCTGGTCATATTCGCGCACGTCGACTTTGTGAGCAAGCACCTCAATGCCGTCGAATGAAGCCTCAAGATCCTTCTGAACGGCTTTGAGAGACTCCCATTGCACATCGGCAAGGGAAAGGTTGGCGCCGCGGCTCGCGAGGAGTCGGGCGGTCTGCAGCCCTATCCCAGAAGCAGCGCCGGTGAGGGCTATGGATTTTCCGTTGAATTTGTGCGATGACATGGTTGAATGAGATGACATCTTCTCGAAAGGCAGTCTGAAATTAGATCTGCTGAATCTTTCCCTGGCCTATGTCATAGAAGTATCGCCAATGGTGAACCACAATAGGGGCCACAATTTATGACAGGCCATAAACGACTCCCAACACCTGATCGAAAACTTTGAAACTTATCGCATGCTCTGAATAGATTCGTTGCGAGGCTGTAGGCTAGTCATGGCCCATGACTTCTGTTGAATGGTATGGGGCCCACAGCGAAAGCCACGGTTACAGCGTTTACGGTAAGGCGGTGTAGGGGGTTGTACAAGAGGATAAATCCTGCCACCGGAATTAGTATGGAGTCCAGGACTTTGTTTTGTATCATCAATAAAAGGATAATCGTGGACGACAACGTACTGTTGATCAACTTCGGCTTCGTTTTCGTACCGATGGGCTGAGTACTGTACTCGGTTAGACCGCATGTCGTGGCTCGATTGTAGTCTATCAGCCGCACTGTCCGCCGTAAACCTTAATTCAACTGAACGCCTTTTCGGATACTAAAAATCCAAATATGCGGTGTAGATGACAGGGGCCTAGCGAATCGTATAGTGATATATCACTTAAAGCGGGATGTGAAGTACCTGCTCAGGAGTATGACGGCCGTTTTGTGGGTGCCAAGTGCCTCGGGAGAATGTAGCCCACCAAGTATGTAGGTAGCATCTCAAAACGCAGCTGTTCTCACGAAGGTGTGACATTTTGGGCCTCAGGTGTTTCATTAGCAGCCGCAATCATGTATTCGACCTTCATATCCTATTTTCTGGCACTTGCTACTGTGAAACTCATCATATCATTCACCTCGCCGTCTCTTGGTCCACGGGCGTGGATATGGAGTCTAAAGGCGCAGCAGCATGGAGATCATGTCTCAGCCCAGGAGCCACCTACAGTATTCTTTGGGTTGCCTTTCTTGGGAAGCTTACATGGCCTCATGTCCCGTGGAGTGTCGTACTATGAGACAATAAGGGATCAAGCAAAACAGTCCGTCTACACCACCTGGCTTGTTAGCCAGAAATTCTACATCATCACCTGCCCGGAGCTCATATCAAAAATCAATCGCAAGCAGAGAATCATCTCAAGCAGTGGACCTTTCATAGAGACTGTCTACGGGAAACTCTTAAGCCTTGATCAGTCGTCGATAGAGCTCCTGCGAGGCACCAATGCAGAAGGAGACTCCCTCGTTGCAGATTCACACCACTTGTATCACACTGTCTTGATGTCCGGCCACAGCATCATGCAACAAGTGCTACTCGGTACACTAGCGAAATTTCCAACTCATTTCCTTGCGCGAATGGCGGATGTCGGAGCCGGCCAACCGATCGACTTGATGAGCCTATTGCAAACCAGCGTGGCATTGGCGATGGGTGATTCTCTATACGGGCCCGAGAATCCTTTCGCGCTCGAACCTCAGCTCTTGGACGAGTTTTGGAATTTCGAAAACGGAGTTTTCATGCTGGTGATGAACATATTCCCTGCATGGACGGCTCCAAAGGCTCTTCGCGGTCGCCAGATGATGGTCGATGCGTTCCGGCGTCTTTACCTCCGGGCAAAAAGCGACGGTCCCTCAAGTTGCAGCACGTCTGGTCTTATACAAAGGGTCAGAGAGCTGCATGAAAAGTATAACTGCTCGGAGGATCATATTGCACGAGCTGAGCTAGGATTGTTTCTGGGCTTCACCACCAGCTTAGTGCCCTCGCTGTTCTGGCTTATTGGAAAAGTGGCTTTTTGGGACGAAGGCCGACTCCTCGAGGCCATACGACACGAACTTGCCCCTGCGATTCACAACCCTCATGCGGGCGCCAATGTGTCTACGCTCAGCATCTCTGCCCTCACATCCAACTGCCCTCTTTACATCTCGACCATCCGCGAAGTGCTGCGATTCAACGCAGCGGGAATTGCTGCATTCGAGGTGCTTGAGAACACCGTCTTAGAGTCAACACAACAAGGTCGGCAACGGGTGTACCACCTGAAGAAAGGGGCAGCGTTGCAAATTCCCGCCACGGCCGTGCACACGGACAAGACAGTCTGGGGCCCAGATGCCGCCGAGTTCGTACCTCAAAGATTCATCGCCAACGAGGCCAGAACCAAGGTACATCCTTCAGCATTTCGAGCGTTTGGGGGAGGTTCTTCCCTGTGCCCTGGGCGGCATGTTGCCCAAGACATGATGCTGGCGATGGCTGCCATGGTTCTTATGGAATTTGACTTGGAGTTTGTTGGGCCTGTGGGACTGCCTGAACCAGATCGGATGCAGCTCACAAGTATGATGAAGCCCGCAGGCGCTTGTCCAGTAGTACTGAAGGCTCGGGACGGAAGTTCGGGGGTTGCAAGTTGGACTTTTGAGCAGTAAGCATCACGCGAGACCTGAGTTATTTTGAGTTTAGTTTCATCCTTTAGTATTTTCAATCCGGTAATATTTGTTAATGTGAAAAAAACATCTGGTAAATCACTCTCGAATTTCTTCTCAGCATCTGCCCGTGTTCCGAATTTTAACAATGCAACAAGGGTTTACATTGCAAGCATGCCTCGTAAACGCCCGGAGTGCCACACAGAAAGTCTCAGCTCCTAGAATTTCTGCAAATGTCCAATATTTTTGACACGCAAATCTGGCCTTCAACGACACAAGTCCTGACTTATTGCAAAAGCATAGTATCGCAGAAGCAACTGCCAGTGCATACACTGGACGGGCATCTAAATCCCCGCGACGCCCCCCCCCCCCCGGATTAAGCTAGGGTTGGCCACCAAAAGATACACTGTAAGCGGCAAGTAAGCCCCTTGTTCTTAGCACGAGGGTCTCTAACGGACCAACTCTTGGCAAGCCTTTTAATATTTAAGAAGGAATTCAATTTCCCTATATTAATAAAATCGCCATTCTTTAGCGGTTATGCCTACATAAGTTATTAATTATTTAAATCTATAATTTATTATTAATACTAAAAAACCTTGCAATTATTTTATTATTATATTAACTTTTATACAAAGTTATACCTTTAAATATTTAACGTT